>CM062296.1:417893622-418179080 GCA_031216915.1 Pictodentalium vernedei
AATGTGTGGGGTGGGAAGAGCTGGCTTTAGAAAGCCACCTAACTCATCTACTTTCTTCTCCAACTGTTTCGGGAAATCCCGGTTGGCCAAATGCTGCTCTAGGAGCCCAATGTGGTGCAACATTGAAGCACCTGAAACAAAGCCTTGACCAGCCTAGAATAAGCCTGGAACGATTGTTCCTGGCCAGTTCCGGACTGGGCAACTCTCTGCCTCTGATGCATCTGCCCTTTTCTCGCCATTGTTAAAGCAAGTAGCTGAATTAAGTATAAATAAAATATAAAAGTGATGAAATAAATAAAATTGGAAAATTAGATATTACCTATTAAAGAAGATACCTGGATTGGTTGCAGTCTTCAGCAAAGGTAGAAAATAATCCGTCTGTCTCGACGCGTTTCGCTTGGTTTGGCTTTTTCAAAGAGACTTTGAGGAAAATGATTCCAAATTTGGTTGAAAGGTTGAAAGGTTTTAGCGCGCCGAAGTCGCGCAGGGACGATGTGGGATTTACAAATCCCTTGCGACCCGGTTAGCCGTATTTTATTTCACTTGGATCTTGGATCACGCAGGCCTAGCTTTCCTATTGCCTCAAATGGGGTCTGAAGGGGTATGCACGTGGTTAGAATTCCCAGCAGTTTGCATTGGAGTGATAGATTGTCAAAGACCAAACCCCCAACGCCATTAAGACTAATTAGAGAGTGGGCTCTATTCGGTTCCAGCTTGGCGATGGTAGAGGTTTGAGTCCCACCATGGTGGCGAGCCAGAATATAATGTTGTGCGATGGAAATTTTAAGGGAAAAAGAAAAAAGAAAACCAAACAGCAACGCCGGTTTGGTAGCGGCCCCGGTATATGACCATAGCGGTTACAAAAAAGGAATGGAGAAAGCTCCAACAGTTTAGTTTGAAAAAACCGGGAGTCATCCATCAAGCCTTCTGGGAGATAGGATGCCGTATGTGATTTTGAGGTATCTGGTTATCCTTCGGGAATTCCAAATAACCTCCAACACCCCCCCCCCCCTCCCACCCACAAAAAAGGCTGTTTGCTGGCAAGATTGTTTCAATCCTTGCCTTGGTCTTGTTAGGTTTTCTGCACATCTTTGCTTGAGGATTGTTTCAATCCCTCATAGTTTGTCATTCAGTTTGGTCGTGTGTCTGATGAGATAGAGGAGGGAGAAAATAGAGGAGATAGAAAAGATAGAGAGCTGGAAATTAGAGCAATTCGGTTTTTAATTTACAACTTTTCCGTCCTTTTGGATGGGGAAGCCAGCATTTTTTCCCCGAGATTTATATCTCAGGGAGGGGAGACCCGGCAGCAGGTGGAGATTTTCCTCGCTGTTTGCAACTCCTACTGGTAACAGAGGCAAGCTTTCGTGCGTATCGTGTCACCCCCAGCCAGTTCTAAATTTAGGTCACAGAATGCCTGGCTCACCTCATCACAATGATGTAATCTTTAACCCTTTCGATAGACATGCCCCAGATTATTTAGTTTTCCTATTGAGGACGCGATGCGCATTGAGTTCTATTATTAATTCACTGTCTTGAAGTCTATTTAGAGTTTTGCTTTGAAGATCTTTTAAGCGCATTGCTATAGTGTCTATTTTTGCTATCTCGTGAAGTTGTTTTATCGATGTCCACGTGGGCTTGCGCAGAGCCACACGCAGGGCATGATTTTGGACCCGTTGTAGTTTTTCAATGTTGGTTTTATTCAGGTCACTTGTTATTATGGCCCCATACTCTAGTACTGGGCGTATATATGATTTGTAAAGATTGAGGAGAATTTCTTTATTGGCTCCCCAATTTTTACCTCTAATCATTTTCAGGAAATTGATGCGTTTAGTGGCTTTGGCGGTGACTGAGTTTATGTGATTGTTTAGATTGAGACTGCTATCCAGGTTGAATCCCAGAAACATTGCCTCATTACTAGCTACAAGTTTATGATCGTAAAGCGTAAGCTCAATATTAGGGACAGGCTTTTTCCTTTGTTTTTTTATAGAATGTGATTCTTTGTGTTTTCGTGGCATTTAGCTTGATGCGCCACAGAGCGCACCAGTCTTGCAGGTCGCGGATGGTATCCTGCAGGCGGTTTTGTATTATGTTTCCAGACTTACTGGCCGCCCACATGCCTTCGTCGTCCGAGAATTGAGATAGTTCAACATGGTTCTTCCCTAGTTTGTCAATGTCATTCACATATATTATAAATAGAAGCGGGCTGAGGACCGAACCCTGTGGAGTGCCCGCTTCGAGTTTTACCTCGGCTGACACATCGCGGTTGACCCTCACTTTGATTTTTCGATCAGATAAAAATGATGATATGATCCTTAGAATTTTGGTAGGTAGCCCCATTTTAGCTAGTTTGTATCTCATGCCATTGTGCCAGACAGAGTCAAACGTCTTTTCTACGTCGAGTAATAGCGCGGTTCCTATTTCATTTTGACTGAACGCCGTTTTCATATAATCTACCAGTCTATAAACATGCTCGATTCCCTATCTTTGGCTCCTGTATGCCCTTTGCCACTTATTGAAAAAGCTGATTTATTCGAGATGGCTGCGGAGTCTAGTCGTGAGAATCCGTTCGAAAATTTTTCCAATACAGCTAAGTAGGCTGATTGGGCGGTAATTAGCTGGGTTGCTCAAATCCTTGTCGGGTTTGGGTATCATGACTCCTGTAGCTACTTTCCAACATTTTGGGAAGTATCCACTAGAGAGACAGCAGTTTAGGAGGTTTGTGAGTCTACCGAAAAAAGTGTTGGGACATTGTTTCAGGATTTTGTATGAGACCTCGTCCCCTCCTGGGGAAGAAGAAGACTTACATTTTTTAATTGTGTTAGCCACTTCTTCTTTGCTTATCGGTTCCGTGAGTTCATGGCCATCCCCGTCCTCGGGCGTTTGGCTGAAGTTGGCATCGTTAAACGTTGTCTTGTTGTCTTGAACAAATTTGTTTACTTTTTCTTTGAACTCGTCATCAAACCTATCGCCCTCATGTGGAGGATGATATTTCTTAAGGAGCTCAGCAAAGGCGCTAGCCTTCGCCTTGTCATCCAGGGCCATAGTTCCATCGTTGATCTTTAGTGCCTTACTGTTGGCGTCTTTATGTTTTTGTCCAGTAAGGGTTTTAAAAGTATCCCAAAACTTTTTAGTCTCCCTGAGTCCATTTAGATTTTCCGTTGCTTTTTCCCATCTCACGCGATTGTCGTTTGCTATTGCTTTTTTAACTTTGCCGTGGAGGCGATTATACACGGCTTTAAGTTCGACCTTTTTAGTTGGAAGTTTTTCTGATTTGTATGCACGGAAGGCCTTTCTTTTTTGTTTTATTATTTGGAGTGTGGTTTCAGTTATTCTGTTGGCCCGCGGTTTAACTGTCTGTTTGGGACAAATTTCATCAAGAGTGTTGTTAATGACTTCACTGAGATTGGTACATGCTTGCTCGAGCTCGCAGGTATTCATTGGGTCGTTTTTGTTTATTTTAACCTGAATTATTTTTCTGAAGAGGTCCCAGTCAATTTTGGATAGATTCCTCCTCCTCCTCATTGTGGGGTATCTTGCGGGTCCGCTGCAACCGTGTAATGTAGCATGAACAGGCAGGTGGTCGCTACCTAAATCATCGTCCCCCACATATATGTCTTGCATTTGATTAGTTAGTGATTTACTGGTTATAATTAGGTCAAGGATGTCGGATTGGTGGAGGGTGTTGTTACTGACGTGAGTAATGTCGTGGTCGTTATTAATACAAAAAGATCAAATTGTTCGATGATATTGAAGAGAGCGTCGCCATTGGGCTCCGTTTTATTGCATCCGAAAACCTGATGTTTGGCATTGAAATCACCTAAGAAAATACAGTGTTTGTGATTTTTCACAAAGAATTCAAAGACTTTGCTGTCAACTGTTTTTTTCGGTTCATTATAATATGAGATTACGGCAACTTTTTATGATCTAGTTCAATCTCAGCGGCAATCACCTCTGCGTTGAGATGATCGCTTGATATCGTTTTATATTTTAAGTCCTGCCTTATGAGGAGAGCGACTCCGCCTCCACGTTGTGTGGGACGGTCTCGTCTAATGATGTTGAATCCACTTAGCATAAATGTCTTACTTGGCTTTAACCATGTTTCGCTGATACCAATTACATCTTCGTTTGTGAAGTAATCGGACATCTGTGAGCTTTTGCAGTTAACGCTTCGAGCGCTCCACTGAATTATTTTTAGTGTATCCATGAATGGTTTAGGAATAACTGTACTAAGTTTAATTACTATTTGTAATATTGTTACATAATTATATTCTGTTGACTGCCGCTTCTAATAGCGTGTGAGATATTTGAGTATTATATAACTTAGAGGCTGTTTTACTAATCTCTTTGCAAACGTCCGAAAGACTGGTGTCCAAGTGTTTCTTCATTATGCTGAAAATAGAGCCAGCCATTAGAGTACACGTGGAATAAGGGGAAGATGAGTTCTCGACATTACTTACATTTAGAGCTTTAAGCTGGATGTTTGTTTTAACTTTTTTGAAGTGGCTACAACCCCGGTAGTTGCTGGGGTGTTGACCACCGCAATTCAGGCATTTCAGAGTTTTAGCACTACATGCCTTCGCGATGTGTTTGTCACCGCATTTCATACATCGTTGCTCTCCGTTCCAACTTGAATGAATGAATGAATGAAAGGTTTTAGCGCGCCGAAGGCGCGCAGGGACGATGTGGGATTTACAAATCCCTTGCGACCCGGTTAACCTTATTTTTTTCCCCTTGTTCCAACTTTGGGAGGGCATGCATGGTATATATCCATATGTGGGCTGGGGTGTTTTTCACAGCTCAGTACATAATTAAAGTCGGTAACAAGCTGACAAATGTCACTCATCTAATTAATTCTTTTCAATCTGAGATGTCCCAAGTTTGTTTTTCACAACTCAGTTTGTGTCGTCCAAACAAATTAGATGAAGCCCTATTGATTGGCTTCCATTGAATTTTAATCAGTCAGTGAGTGGTTTGCTTTACTGACCCCATGAAGCCCTATTGGTTGGCTTTGATTTAAGTAAAATCAATCGGGAGCGGTTTGCTTTACTGGCTTCAGAAGTATGTGAAAATAATATGAAAAAATGGTTTGATAAAATATATTGAGACTAAAGAAATAAATGAAAAAATAACGCCAAAGATCATGATGCCTCACGAATGTTATCAGTTGGAACGAATATCCCCCAACGGAGGTTTATGACGGAAAATATTTTACACCACGTAGAAATTGTGTGTTTTACCTTCTGAACCTCTACATTGTGTGAAAGGTATGAAAAATTAAAAATAAAAATAAAAATAATAATTTAAATAAATGAATCAACCAAATAAATAAATAAATAAATAAATAAATAAAAATTAATAAAAAATTAAAAATAATCAATAAATAAATATATAAATCAATAAATAATAATTTTATTTAGGAAATACATACACATGATTGAAATTAGAATCTATTTTGTTTTGGGGCATATATGAACTCTGGCACTCGCCTGTGTGTGTTCGAGGTTAAAAAATCGCACTGGCACAGACATTTCATACTGAAACGTTTTTTTCTTTTGATATGTCGCCGAAAAATTGTTTTTATTTACTGAACCCTGATGGGCTTCAAACATGACAAAAAATTACACAAAATTGATTTAAACTAAGTGATGAGCTTAGGAACTGGTTAAACTGACTGGCAATAATTGATGTTATTCATTGATGGGCTCTATTTTAGTCCTTACAAGGATGTTACGGAAGCTTTTGTTTTTCTTATAGGCGATGACAGGTCGAAGATTCAAAGGTTCATTTAATTTAGCATTGGTAAAATTGAATTCATCTTTTAACATTTTTGCTATTTCGATATTCATTCTGTTGTACGTTAAAGTGAAAGGAATGATGGACCTCCTTTCGCATTCGCCCTCTAATATGTTCATACCAAATGGTCAGAGGGTTTGAAGCGTATTGATCCAAAAAGCTTCACGTTTTTTTCTAAATTCATCCGTTTCTTCTAATGTGTCTTTAATTGGTGGTTGTTCAATTGGGTGGATTTCGAAATCGTCCAAAGAATGGCCAGGAAGGTTAAAATGTTGTGCTACCGGGGCATCAGCATTATGTTTTATATCCTGTTTGTGTCTAGTAGCACGTTCTCGGAAAGGATTTTGACTTTGACCAACATACTGTTTCCGACATCGCTTACAAGTGATAAGGTAAATAATGTTTGGTGAATCACAATGGAGGGGGTTACGGATCTGATAATGATTTTTCGTTTGTTCGGAGGAAAATTCCTCTTTCTGATCAGGCATAAATGTATGCAGTCTACAACGAGGCTTTTTGCAATTAAATACCGCGCCACTACTATTTTGCAACGGTCTGTTGTGTTCAATCTTCAGTGGTTCGAAATCGGTAGTTTCAGCTGGACTTTCGAGCTTTTTCAGGGTTTGGGATTTCAGGCTACGCAAAAGGCGCAGCGAGTACCCTCTCGATCTGAGGGCGCCAAATAGAGTAGAACAAGCCTGATTGAAATTTACCTTATCACTTGAATTGCGGTGGAAACGAATTAGCTGTGATTTGATGATACCTTTAAATGTATGTTGAGGATGAAATGATTTTGTGTGCAACAATTGATGTGAATCAGTTGGTTTAAAATATACTTTATAATCTAAATGACCGGACGCCCGAAATTGCTTGCCTTTATACACGGTCACATCGAGAAAATCAACAGAATTTTCACTGATAGTAGCGTTCAATTTAATATTTGGATCGTGATTGTTCAAAATTTCTAAAAATTCATCAAAATCTTCTTTTGAATGTTCCCAAATAATAAAAATGTCATCTAAATACCTGAGATATACGAGAGGATGCTTTGCACATTTGCTTAAGGCATTTTCCTCCCATTCCGCTACATAAATGCTTGCAAAATTAGGACTGAATCTTTTGCCCATAGGACAACCCATTATTTGTAGAAAATATTCTCCATTGAATTGAAAGTCATTGCCTTTTAAGCTCAGCTCTAAAAGATCCAAAATTTGTTCATCCGGGCGTTTCGCATCCGGATATTTTTCAAATGCATTTTTAACTGATTTAACACCTTTATCAATATCAATGTTCGTATACATACTGTCGATATCCAAAGTAGCCAGAATTGCATTTTTCGATATTTTCAATTTCGAAATTTTTGACAGGAAATCCTGTGTATTTTTTAGATAGCTCGGATGTCTATTTGCTATAGGTTTCAGATGATAATCAATTAATTCCGAGATCGCATAAGATTCCGAATTACAATCTGATACAATTGGCCTCCCGGGTGGAGTTAAGTCATCCGTCCATGAAGAATGGTCCTTGTGGATCTTTGGTAGGATATAAAATTGTCTTGTTTGAGCACTGAGCTTAGCTGTTAAATATTTCAATTGTTTTTTGGTAATGTGACCTTCGTCGAGGAGAAATTTTAAGATCTTATTGAATTTTTCGATATTACTAGGCCAAATAAGTGAATCTATTTTCTTATAATGTTTAGTATTGCTGAGTTGTCTCATGGCTTCCTTTATATAATTATCCCGAGATAGAACAACTACCGACCCACCTTTGTCGGCTGGTTTAATTACTAATTCTTATTTTTTCGAAGTTTCGTGAGGGCTCTCCGTTCACCAGCTGTTAAATTGTCTTTATCGGAGAGTATGTTCATGCTGAACACCTTTTGGATGATTCGTTTACTAGCCTCAATAATTTCGGGATCTACTTCACTATCTGGAGGTGACCAACCAGATGATTCTGTGAAAGGAAGTTTCCGACCGCTGGAGTTTCTAAAGCGGTCTGCTAATTTCATTTGCCTCAGAAAATTACAGTTGTATGATGGTAAATTTGTTTGGTTATCAGTTTTAGGCTTTGGTGCTGGTACAAAAGTTAAACCGCGATCTAGAAGAGATTTCTCTTGGGTTGTTAGGTCATTGGTGCCAGACAGGTTAACCACATTAGTTCCTAATCCCACATCTGTTAGGCGGCTGTTACCTTTGCCTTTACTTAGTTTAAATTTAGGTGGTTCAACCAGTGATCGTACATAATATTGGCGGTTCTCGTGGTCCAATGGATTAAATCCTGAGCAACATCAAACTTCGCGTCATCAATTTTTGGTATCACGTTAACGTCCTTCACTTTCCGAATGGTTTCGTTGATGATGCTCAGGGTTCTCCTCTCAGCCTGAGGGAGTTTTTGCGAAAAGTTTAGTTCAGCGAAATAAATTTTTGCTGATCTAAACTTGACCCTGATATCGCTAAGCATATTCCGCAACTGCTTAACTACGAGATCAGAATTATCGTTTCGAGAATTCACGCCAATATTTAATAATATTTTTTGGGGACTGGACTGGCCCCTGTGCCCTTTAAACATAGAGCGCAGATGATTGAATTTGGCGCCGGGGTAACACTCCACCTGGATGTCCGGATGGGGATTTCGATCAATGCGTCCTAAATTTGAACTTCCAATCATAAGGATGTTTTTACAAACATCGGGGAGGCGCCAATTCCTTTTGTCAAAATTAACTCCGCTTTTATGCCGAAACTGGGAGAATTTAGAATCAAATGAGCGGCCCGAGTTGCGGCTCGGTGATTTGACTTTCTCTGAGTACGATATACCTGGTTGAACCACACTAGAGGCAGGAGAAGGGGCAGAAGAAACAGAAGCAGGAGAGGAAACAGAAACAGGAGAAGAAACAGGAGGAGGAGGAGGAGTTCTAGTGAGAGCACTAGGAGAACTAGAGAAGAAAGGCTGAGGAGGAGTAGGAGGTAGAGGAACAAGACGAGGCGAGACAGCGTTACTCAATTTGCGAGCATCTTCAGTCACAATATGGACCGGAGATGTTTGCAAATTGAGGCGCTTACTCTGAGAGAAAGAAGAAGTAGAAGGAAAAGAAGAGGGAGAAGTGCTTTGCCTTGATCTTTTCTTATTTTGCTTTTCGCGTTGGGGTAGAGGGACAACACGGGCCGGAGTTTGCTTGCTCCCTCCCGTATTGTTCCTTACTCCAGACGCTGGGCGAAGTTCCGAGATGTAAGACTGATAGGCCGAAATCGTCTTATCTGTCAACTTATTTTTAAAGTTTTTTTGAGCCCAGATCAAGGCACGCGCCGAAGCGCTGTTGAAGTCTATTTTTTCGAGTCCAGGAGGTGGTCGCATAGCCAAAGTTATCTTAGACTTCAACTGATTTAAATTTATCTTGTAATGCTCAACTAAAGCATTTAACGTTTGGTTGGCCCATCCCACACTAATCTGTCGAAAAACAGAAAAAATGTGTGGGGTGGGAAGAGCCGGCTTTAGAAAGCCACCTAACTCATCTACTTTCTTCTCCAACTGCTTCGGGAAATCCCGTTTGGCCAAATGCTGCTCTAGGAGCCCAATATGGTGCATACACTGAATCACCTGGAAAAGGGCCTTGACCAATCTAGAATAGGCCTGGAACGATTGTTCCTGGCCTCTTCCAGACTGGGCAACTCTCTTTCCCTGATGATTCTGTCTTTTTTGAGCCATTTGAAGAATAGGTAGATGAATAAAATGAAATTAAAATGAAGAAATGAAATAAATTAAAATGAAATCTAGATATTACCTATTAGAGAAGATACCTGGATTGGTTGTAGTCTTCAGCAAAGGTAGAAAATAATCCGTGTGTGTGTGTGTGTGTGTGTGTGTGTGTGTGTGTGTGTGTGTGTGTGTGTGTGTGTGTGTGTGTGTGTGTGTGTGTGTGTGTGTGTGTGTGTGTGTGTGTGTGTGTGTGTGTGTGCGTTTGTCTTACCAACTTGACGAGGTAACTAGACAAAAGAGTTTGCGTGTTTCGCCTTACCGAGGTACAAAAGACAAAAGAAACCCTTTACCTCGGTTGTTTTCCCAGAACTGTACCGGCAAAAGGAGGTTGAAACCGTTAGTCCACACAAAGGACAGACAATGGGGTACCTCGGTATGTAGGGAAAACAAGACTCTGTGTGTGTGTGTGTGTGTGTGTGTGTGTGTGTGTGTGTGTGTGTGTGTGTGTGTGTGTGTGTGTGTGTGTGTGTGTGTGTGTGTGTTTGAGGTTAAAAAATCGCACTGGCACAGACATTTCATACTGAAACGTTTTTTTCTTTTAATATGCCGCCGAAAAATTGTTTTCATTTACTGAACCCTGATTGGTTTCAAACATGACAAAAAAGTACACAAAATTGATTTAAACTAAGTGATGAGCTTAGGAACTGGTTAAACTGACTGGCAGAAATTGGTGTTATTCATTGATGGGCTCTAATTTAGTCCTTACAAGGATGTTACGCAAGCTTTTGTTTTTCTTATAGGCGATGACAGGTCGAAGATTCAAAGGTTCATTTAATTTAGCATTGGTGAAATTGAATTCATCTTTTAACATTTTTGCTATTTCGATATTCATTCTGTTGTACGTTAAAGTGAAAGGAATGATGGACCTCCTTTCGCATTCGCCCTCTGATATGTTCATACCAAATGGCCAGAGAGTTTGAAGCGTATTGATCCAAAAAGCTTCACGTTTTTTTCTAAATTCATCCGTTTCTTCTAATGTGTCTTTAATTGGTGGTTGTTCAATAGGATGGATTTCGAAATCGTCCAAAGAATGGCCAGGAAGGTTAAAATGTTGTGCTACTGGGGCATCAGCATTATGTTTTATATCCTGTTTGTGTCTAGTAGCACGTTCTCGAAAAGGATTTTGACTTTGACCAACATACTGTTTCCGACATCGCTTACAAGTGATAAGGTAAATAATGTTTGGTGAATCACAATGGAGAGGGTTACGGATCTGATAATGATTTTTCGTTTGTTCGGAGGAAAATTCCTCTTTCTGATCAGGCATAAAAGTATGCAGTCTACAACGAGGCTTTTTGCAATTAAATACCGCGCCACTACCATTCTGCAACGGTCTGTTGTGTTCAATCTTCAGTGGTTCGAATTCGGTAGTTTCAGCTGGACTTTCGAGCTTTTTCAGGGTTTGGGATTTCAGGCTACGCAAGAGACGCAGCGAGTACCCTCTCGATCTGAGGGCGCCAAATAGAGTAGAACAAGCCTCATTGAAATTTACCTTATCACTTGAATTGCGGTGGAAACGAATGAGTTGTGATTTGATGATACCTTTAAATGTATGTTGAGGATGAAATGATTTTGTGTGCAACAATTGATGTGAATCAGTTGGTTTAAAATACACTTTATAATCTAAATGACCGGACGCCTGAAATTGCTTGCCTTTATACACGGTCACATCGAGAAAATCAACAGAATTTTCACTGATAGTAGCTTTCAATTTAATATTTGGATCGTGATTGTTCAAAATTTCTAAAAATTCATCAAAATCTTCTTTTGAATGTTCCCAAATAATATAAATGTCATCTAAATACCTGAGATATACGAGAGGATGCTTTGCACATTTGCTTAAGGCATTTTCCTCCCATTCCGCTACATAAATGCTTGCAAAATTAGGACTGAATCTTTTGCCCATAGGACAACCCATTATTTGTAGAAAATATTCTCCATTGAATTGAAAGTCATTACCTTTTAAGCTCAGCTCTAAAAGATCCAAAATTTGTTCATCCGGGCGTTTCGCATCCGGATATTTTTCAAATGCATTTTTAACTGATTTAACACCTTTATCAATATCAATGTTCGTATACATACTGTCGATATCCAAAGTAGCCAGAATTGCATTTTTCGATATTTTCAATTTCGAAATTTTTGACAGGAAATCCTGTGTATTTTTTAGATAGCTCGGATGTCTATTTGCTATAGGTTTCAGATGATAATCAATTAATTCCGAGATCGCATAAGATTCCGAATTACAATCTGATACAATTGGCCTCCCGGGTGGAGTTAAGTCATCCGTCCATGAAGAACGGTCCTTGTGGATCTTTGGTAGGATATAAAATTGTCTTGTTTGAGCACTGAGCTTAGCTGTTAAATATTTCAATTGTTTTTTGGTAATGTGACCTTCGTCGAGGAGAAATTTTAAGATCTTATTGAATTTTTCGATATTACTAGGCCAAATAAGTGAATCTATTTTCTTATAATGTTTAGTATTGCTGAGTTGTCTCATGGCTTCCTTTATATAATTATCCCGAGATAGAACAACTACCGACCCACCTTTGTCGGCTGGTTTAATTACTAATTTCTTATTTTTTCGAAGTTTCGTGAGGGCTCTCCGTTCACCAGCTGTTAAATTGTCTTTATCGGAGAGTATGTTCATGCTGAACACCTTTTGGATGATTCGTTTACTAGCCTCAATAATTTCGGGATCTACTTCACTATCTGGAGGTGACCAACCAGATGATTCTGTGAAAGGAAGTTTCCGACCGCTGGAGTTTCTAAAGCGGTCTGCTAATTTCATTTGCCTAAGAAAATTACAGTTGTATGATGGTAAATTTGTTTGGTTATCAGTTTTAGGCTTTGGTGCTGGTACAAAAGTTAAACCGCGATCTAAAAGAGATTTCTCTTGGGTTGTTAGGTCATTGGTGCCAGACAGGTTAACCACATTAGTTCCTAATCCCACATCTGTTAGGCGGCTGTTACCTTTGCCTTTACTTAGTTTAAATTTAGGTGGTTCAACCAGTGATCGTACATAATATTGGCGGTTCTCGTGGTCCAATGGATTAAATCCTGAGCAACATCAAACTTCGCGTCCTCAATTTTAGGTATAACGTTAACGTCCTTCACTTTCCGAATGGTTTCGTTGATGATGCTCAGGGTTCTCCTCTCAGCCTGAGGGAGTTTTTGCGAAAAGTTTAGTTCAGCGAAATAAATTTTTGCTGATCTAAACTTGACCCTGATATCGCTAAGCATATTCCGCAACTGCTTAACTACGAGATCAGAATTATCGTTTCGAGAATTCACGCCAATATTTAATAATATTTTTTGGGGACTGGACTGGCCCCTGTGCCCTTTAAACATAGAGCGCAGATGATTGAATTTGGCGCCGGGGTAACACTCCACCTGGATGTCCGGATGGGGATTTCGATCAATGCGTCCTAAATTTGAACTTCCAATCATAAGGATGTTTTTACAAACATCGGGGAGGCGCCAATTCCTTTTGTCAAAATTAACTCCGCTTTTATGCCGAAACTGGGAGAATTTAGAATCAAATGAGCGGCCCGAGTTGCGGCTCGGTGACTTGACTTTCTCTGAGTACGATATACCTGGTTGAACCACACTAGAGGCAGGAGAAGGGGGAGAGGAAACAGAAGCAGGAGAGGAAGCAGAAGCAGGAGAAGAAACAGAAGGAGGAGGAGGAGTTCTAGTGAGAGCACTAGGAGAACCAGAGAAGAAAGGCTGAGGAGGAGTAGGAGGTAGAGGAACAAGACGAGGCGAGACAGCGTTACTCAATTTGCGAGCATCTTCAGTCACAATATGGACCGGAGATGTTTGCAAATTGAGGCGCTTACTCTGAGAGAAAGAAGAAGTAGAAGGAAAAGAAGAGGGAGAAGTGCTTTGCCTTGATCTTTTCTTATTTTGCTTTTCGCGTTGGGGTAGAGGGACAACACGGGCCGGAGTTTGCTTGCTCCCTCCCGTATTGTTCCTTACTCCAGACGCTGGGCGAAGTTCCGAAATGTAAGACTCATAGGCCGAAATCGTCTTATCTGTCAACTTATTTTTAAAGTTTTTTTGAGCCCAGATCAAGGCACGCGCCGAAGCGCTGTTGAAGTCTATTTTTTCGAGTCCAGGAGGTGGTCGCATAGCCAAAGTTATCTTAGACTTCAACTGGTTTAAATTTATCTTGTAATGCTCAACTAAAGCATTTAACGTTTGGTTGGCCCATCCCACACTAATCTGTCGAAAAACAGAAAAAATGTGTGGGGTGGGAAGAGCCGGCTTTAGAAAGCCACCTAACTCATCTACTTTCTTCTCCAACTGTTTCGGGAAATCCCGGTTGGCCAAATGCTGCTCTAGGAGCCCAATATGGTGCATACACTGAATCACCTGGAAAAGGGCCTTGACCAATCTAGAATAGGCCTGGAACGATTGTTCCTGGCCTCTTCCAGACTGGGCAACTCTCTTTCCCTGATGCTTCTGTCTTTTTTGAGCCATTTGAAGAATAGGTAGATGAATTTAGAATGAAATTAAAATGAAGAAATGAAATAAATTAAAATGAAATCTAGATATTACCTATTAGAGAAGATACCTGGATTGGTTGTAGTCTTCAGCAAAGGTAGAAAATAATCCGTCTGTCTCGACGCGTTTCGCTTGGTTTGGCTTTTTCAAAGAGACTTTGAGGAAAATGAATCCAACTTTGGGAGGGCATGCATGGTATATATCCATATGTGGGCTGGGGGTGTTTTTCACAGCTCAGTATATAATTAAACTCGGTAACAAGCTGACAAATGTCACTCATCTAATTAATTCTTTTCAATCTGAGATGTCCCAAGTTTGTTTTTCACAACTCAGTTTGTGTCGTCCAAACAAATTAGATGAAGCTCTATTGATTGGCTTCCATTGGATTTTAATCAGTCAGTGAGTGATTTGCTTTACTGACCCCATGAAGCCCTATTGGTTGGCTTTGATTTAAGTAAAACCAATCTGGAGCGGTTTGCTTTACTGGCTTCAGAAGTATGTGAAAATAATATGAAAAAATGGTTTGATAAAATATATTGAGACTAAAGAAATAAATGAAAAAATAACGCCAAAGATCATGATGCCGCACGAATGTTATCAGTTGGAATGAAAATCCCCCGACGGAGGTTTATGACGGAAAATATTTTACACCACGTAGAAATTGTGTGTTTTACCTTCTGAACCTCTACATTGTGTGAAAGGTATGAAAAATTAAAATTAAAATAAAAATAATAATTTAAATAAATGAATCAACCAAATAAATAAATAAATAAATAAATAAATAAATAAATAAATAAATAAATAAAAATTAATAAAAAATTTAAAATAATCAATAAATAAATATATAAATAATAATTTTATTTAGGAAATACATACACATGATTGAAATTAGAACCTATTTTGTTTTTGGGCATATATGAACTCTGGCACTCGCCTGTGTGTGTTTGAGGTTAAAAAATCGCACTGGCACAGACATTTCATACTGAAACGTTTTTTTCTTTTAATATGCCGCCGAAAAATTGTTTTCATTTACTGAACCCTGATTGGTTTCAAACATGACAAAAAAGTACACAAAATTGATTTAAACTAAGTGATGAGCTTAGGAACTGGTTAAACTGACTGGCAGAAATTGGTGTTATTCATTGATGGGCTCTAATTTAGTCCTTACAAGGATGTTACGCAAGCTTTTGTTTTTCTTATAGGCGATGACAGGTCGAAGATTCAAAGGTTCATTTAATTTAGCATTGGTGAAATTGAATTCATCTTTTAACATTTTTGCTATTTCGATATTCATTCTGTTGTACGTTAAAGTGAAAGGAATGATGGACCTCCTTTCGCATTCGCCCTCTGATATGTTCATACCAAATGGCCAGAGAGTTTGAAGCGTATTGATCCAAAAAGCTTCACGTTTTTTTCTAAATTCATCCGTTTCTTCTAATGTGTCTTTAATTGGTGGTTGTTCAATAGGATGGATTTCGAAATCGTCCAAAGAATGGCCAGGAAGGTTAAAATGTTGTGCTACTGGGGCATCAGCATTATGTTTTATATCCTGTTTGTGTCTAGTAGCACGTTCTCGAAAAGGATTTTGACTTTGACCAACATACTGTTTCCGACATCGCTTACAAGTGATAAGGTAAATAATGTTTGGTGAATCACAATGGAGAGGGTTACGGATCTGATAATGATTTTTCGTTTGTTCGGAGGAAAATTCCTCTTTCTGATCAGGCATAAAAGTATGCAGTCTACAACGAGGCTTTTTGCAATTAAATACCGCGCCACTACCATTCTGCAACGGTCTGTTGTGTTCAATCTTCAGTGGTTCGAAATCGGTAGTTTCAGCTGGACTTTCGAGCTTTTTCAGGGTTTGGGATTTCAGGCTACGCAAGAGACGCAGCGAGTACCCTCTCGATCTGAGGGCGCCAAATAGAGTAGAACAAGCCTCATTGAAATTTACCTTATCACTTGAATTGCGGTGGAAACGAATGAGTTGTGATTTGATGATACCTTTAAATGTATGTTGAGGATGAAATGATTTTGTGTGCAACAATTGATGTGAATCAGTTGGTTTAAAATACACTTTATAATCTAAATGACCGGACGCCTGAAATTGCTTGCCTTTATACACGGTCACATCGAGAAAATCAACAGAATTTTCACTGATAGTAGCTTTCAATTTAATATTTGGATCGTGATTGTTCAAAATTTCTAAAAATTCATCAAAATCTTCTTTTGAATGTTCCCAAATAATATAAATGTCATCTAAATACCTGAGATATACGAGAGGATGCTTTGCACATTTGCTTAAGGCATTTTCCTCCCATTCCGCTACATAAATGCTTGCAAAATTAGGACTGAATCTTTTGCCCATAGGACAACCCATTATTTGTAGAAAATATTCTCCATTGAATTGAAAGTCATTACCTTTTAAGCTCAGCTCTAAAAGATCCAAAATTTGTTCATCCGGGCGTTTCGCATCCGGATATTTTTCAAATGCATTTTTAACTGATTTAACACCTTTATCAATATCAATGTTCGTATACATACTGTCGATATCCAAAGTAGCCAGAATTGCATTTTTCGATATTTTCAATTTCGAAATTTTTGACAGGAAATCCTGTGTATTTTTTAGATAGCTCGGATGTCTATTTGCTATAGGTTTCAGATGATAATCAATTAATTCCGAGATCGCATAAGATTCCGAATTACAATCTGATACAATTGGCCTCCCGGGTGGAGTTAAGTCATCCGTCCATGAAGAACGGTCCTTGTGGATCTTTGGTAGGATATAAAATTGTCTTGTTTGAGCACTGAGCTTAGCTGTTAAATATTTCAATTGTTTTTTGGTAATGTGACCTTCGTCGAGGAGAAATTTTAAGATCTTATTGAATTTTTCGATATTACTAGGCCAAATAAGTGAATCTATTTTCTTATAATGTTTAGTATTGCTGAGTTGTCTCATGGCTTCCTTTATATAATTATCCCGAGATAGAACAACTACCGACCCACCTTTGTCGGCTGGTTTAATTACTAATTTCTTATTTTTTCGAAGTTTCGTGAGGGCTCTCCGTTCACCAGCTGTTAAATTGTCTTTATCGGAGAGTATGTTCATGCTGAACACCTTTTTGATGATTCGTTTGCTAGCCTCAATAATTTCGGGATCTACTTCACTATCTGGAGGTGACCAACCAGATGATTCTGTAAAAGGAAGTTTCCGACCGCTGGAGGTACAAAAGACAAAAGAAACCCTTTACCTCGGTTGTTTTCCCAGAACTGTACCGGCAAAACGAGGTTGAAACCGTTAGTCCACACAAAGGACAGACAATGGGGTACCTCGGTATGTAGGGAAAACAAGACTGTGTGTGTGTGTGTGTGTGTGTGTGTGTGTGTGTGTGTGTGTGTGTGTGTGTGTGTGTGTGTGTGTGTGTGTGTGTGTGTGTGTGTGTGTGTGTGTATGTGTGTGTGTGTGCGTTTGTCTTACCAACTTGACGAGGTAACTAGACAAAAGAGTTTGCGTGTTTCGCCTTACCGAGGTACAAAAGACAAAAGAAACCCTTTACCTCGGTTGTTTTCCCAGAACTGTACCGGCAAAACGAGGTTGAAACCGTTAGTCCACACAAAGGACAGACAATGGGGTACCTCGGTATGTAGGGAAAACAAGACTCTGTGTGTGTGTGTGTGTGTGTTTGAGGTTAAAAAATCGCACTGGCACAGACATTTCCTACTGAAACGTTTTTTTCTTTTAATATGCCGCCGAAAAATTGTTTTCATTTACTGAACCCTGATGGGTTTCAAACATGACAAAAAATTACATAAAATTGATTTAAACTAAGTGATGAGCTTAGGAACTGGTTAAACTGACTGGCAAAGATTGATGTTATTCATTGATGGGCTCTAATTTAGTCCTTACAAGGATGTTACGCAAGCTTTTGTTTTTCTTATAGGCGATGACAGGTCGAAGATTCAAAGGTTCATTTAATTTAGCATTGGTAAAATTGAATTCATCTTTTAACATTTTTGCTATTTCGATATTCATTCTGTTGTACGTTAAAGTGAAAGGAATGATGGACCTCCTTTCGCATTCGCCCTCTGATATGTTCATACCAAATGGCCAGAGGGTTTGAAGCGTATTGATCCAAAAAGCTTCACGTTTTTTTCTAAATTCATCCGTTTCTTCTAATGTGTCTTTAATTGGTAGTTGTTCAATAGGATGGATTTCGAAATCGTCCAAAGAATGGCCAGGAAGGTTAAAATGTTGTGCTACTGGGGCATCAGCATTATGTTTTATATCCTGTTTGTGTCTAGTAGCACGTTCTCGGAAAGGATTTTGACTTTGACCAACATACTGTTTCCGACATCGCTTACATGTGATAAGGTAAATAATGTTTGGTGAATCGATATGGAGGGGGTTACGGATCTGATAATGATTTTTCGTTTGTTCCTCTTTCTGATCAGGCATAAAAGTATGCAATCTACAACGAGGCTTTTTGCAATTAAATACCGCGCCACTACCATTCTACAATGGTATGTTGTGTTCAATTTTCAGTTGTTCGAAATCAGTAGTTTCAGCTGGACTTTCGAGTTTTTTCAGAGTTTGAAATTTCAGGCTACGCAAAAAGCGCCGTGAGTATCCCCTCAATCTGAGGGCGCCAAATAGAGTAGAGCAGGCTTTAGAAAGCCATCTAACTCATCTACTTTCTTCTCCAACTGTTTCGGGAAATGCCGATTTGCCCGATGGTCCTCTAAGAGCCCAATGTGGTGCAAACACTGAAGCACCTGAAACAGAGCCTTGGCCAGCCTAGAATAAGACGGGAACGATTGTTCCTGGCCAGTTCCCGACTGGGCAACTCTCTGCTTCTGAAGCCTCAGCCCGTTTGTTGCCATTGTAAAATCAAGTAGATGAACTAATTATAAATAAAATATAAAGTAATGAAATAAATGAAATTGGAAAAATAGATATTACTGATTAAAGATGATACCTGGCTTGGTTATTTCCTTCTGAAATGGTAGAAAACCCGTCTGTCTCGACGCGTTTCGCTTGATTTAGCTTCTTCAAAAAGACTTTGAGGAAAATGATTCCTACTTGAGATGAATGAAATGAATGAAAAGTTTCTGCGCATCGAAGGCGCACAGGGACGATGTGGGATTGAAATCCCTTGCGACCCAAATAACTTTATTTACTTTATAGCTTTATTTGCTTATAAATCCACGAGTGTCGAGAGCGAGAGCGAATAATCTTATAAAGTTTCAGTGTGCGACTCAGGACTGACAGTAGGATAGTGGGTTGAGATCCCAGAGAACCTCGAGCTGGAAAATGGCTAGGAATTTGCATAATTACAAGAGTTCTGCTCCGTGTTTGCTAGGAGAAGCGGGCAAATTTATGGCAATACTGAAACCGCAGTTTGGTCGTTATTTTAGAAAAAAGAAAAAGAAACCCAAACAGTCGCTGGTTTGGGAGCAGCCCCAGCATATTATCCTTAACGGTTACAAAAAGGAAAAAAAATCCACCAATATGTGTTTGTGAAAGCTGGGAGTCATCCATCAGCCTGTAAGGGAGAGTGGATGCTGGGTATTGGCCATCTGGTCTGCCATCAGGGGGAACAGATGACGGGGTGATTGGAGGGCAAAAAAGAACAAAAAAAAAAACAAAAACAAAAAAAACAAAAACAAAAACAAAAAAAACAAAACCCAAAACAACCCCCACACACACCCCCTCTCACAGACACGCACCCGAAAGCCCTTAAAAGGGCTGTTAAATCTTTATTCAAATGTTTATTTATATAAAATGTACATTCGTCCCCAGCCAGACAAGCTTGTTTCAATCCTTGCCTGGTGTTTGGTGGTTTCCTGTGTATGTTAACAGAAAGTTAGGTTGCACCAATTCATCCTATGCTTTTGCCTACCATTTCCATGCGTCTTCTTGATAAGAGTGTTCCAAGAAAATTTGAGAATGTTCTATTAGAAAAGTTATAGGTTGAGAGAAAGATAGGTATCCGCTATTGTATTTTGTGACTGTTGTGTGATTGTTGCTATGGATGGGGTGAGGGATGGGTTTCTTCAGAGCCCACTCCCCACACGCAGAGTTGCGAGGCAATCCTCACAGACTCAATCCTAAAGATCTCAATGAGTAGCGAGGCAATCCTCATTGACTCCACGCAGTTTAATTCTATTGAGTAATTTTAATTTACTGTGGCTTATTTTGTTAAGGGTTCGGTGTTCGTTCAGCTTCACCATTGATTCGCTATCCTGGAGTATGTGGAGGGTTTTGTTATATAGGTCTTCTTAAACGCATTTCAGTCACGCTTCAGCAGAGTTGTGAGGCAGTCCTCACAGACTCTATCCTAAAGTTCTCAATGAGTAGCGCGGCAATCCTCACTGACTCCACGCAATTTAGTTATATTGTATATAAAAAAAATTATTTTCTGGAAACTTATTTTGTTTTTCTGTTAAGGGATCGATGTTCGTTCAGCTCAACCATTAATTCACCATCTTGGAGTCTGTTGAGGGTTTTGTTCTGTAGGTCTTTCAATCGCGTATCAATAGTTTCTATTTTTGCTAGCTCGTGAAGCTCCTTTATCTGTGTCCATTTGGGTTTGCATAGTGCCACACGCAGGGCATAATTTTGAACCCTCTGTAGCTTCTGAATGTCGGTTTTGCTCAGGTCACTTGTTATTATGACACCATATTCTAGCACCCCACGTATAAATGTTTTGTAGAACTTGAGAAGCACATCTTTGTTTGCTCCCCAATTTCTACATCTGATCATCTTCAGAAACTTGATACGTTTAGTAGCTCTAACCGTAATGGAGTTTACGTGACTGTTTAGACTGAGTTTGCTATCTAGGATAAATCCCAAAAAATTGACCTCTTTGCTTGCTTCTAATTTGTGATCGTTTAACTGGAGATAGATACTGGGGTGTAGTTTTTTCCTTTGCTTCTTGAAGAACGTAACTTTTTAAGTTTTGGCAGCATTAAGTTTGATGCGCCACTGGGCGCACCAGCTCTCAAGATCGCGAATGGTATCCTGTAGACGAGTTTTAATTATGTTTCGGGACTTGCTTGCCATCCAAATGCCTTTGTCGTCTGAGAACTGCGATAGTTCACCACAGCTTTCCCTACTTTCTCTGTGTCATTCACATATATTATGAAAAGAAGCGGGCTTAGAACCGACCCTTGTGGTGTTCCCGCTTTGAGTATTACTTCCTCTGACATCTCGCCTCGCGATTAACCCTCACCTTGATTTTTCGGTCAGTTAGAAATGATGATATGATTCTCAGAATTTTAGTGGGTAATCCCATTTTCGCTAGTTTATATCTCACGCCATTGTGCCATACCGAGTCGAACGCTTTTTCTACATCCAAGAAAGGCGCTGTTCCGATTTCGTTTTGACTAAATGCTGTTTTCATATAATCGATCAGTCTATATACGTGTTCGATTCCCTCTTTCTGACTCCTATACGCTCTTTGCCATTTGTTGAAACAGCTGATTGATTCGAGATAGCCGCAAAGTCTCGTAATGAGAATCTGCTCAAATATTTTTCCAACTCAGCTTAGCAAGCTGATTGGGTGGTAATTAGAAGGGTTGGTAAGGTCTTTGTTGGGCTTGGGTATCATTACTCCTGTGTCCACTTTCCAGCATTTTAGGAAGTACCCACAGGGGAGACAGCAGTTTAGGAGTTTGGAAAGTCTACAGTAGAAGATGTTGGGACACTGTTTCATTATTTTGTAAGAGACTTCGTCTTCTCCTGGGGACGAAAATGACTTGCATTTTTTGATTATACCCATGACCTCTTCTACGCTTATTGGTTCGGTTAATTCATGGTCATCCCCGTCTTCATGCCTTTGGTCAAAGTTCGGTTCATTGAGAATTGAGTTGTTATCTTAGACAAATTTATTTACTTTTACCTTAAAATCGTTGTCATATCTGTTCCCTTCTTGTGGACGATGCGCTTTCTTTAGAAGTTTCTCAAAAGCGCTGGCCTTTGCCTTGTTGTCCATGGCCATAGTTCCGTCGCTAGTCTTCAGCGCATTATTATTGGCACTTTTGCTCTTTGTGCCAGTAAGAGTTTTAAATGTATCCCAGAGCCTCTTAGGTTCTCTCAGCCTATTTAGGTTTTCTGTTGCTTTTTCCCATCTCACGCGATTGTCGTTAGCTATGGCATTTTTTACTTCTCCATGTAGGCGATTATACGCGGTTTTAAGTTCTGCTCTTTTCATTTGATCATTCTCTGATTGGTAAGCCCGGAAGACTTTTGCTTTTTGTTTGATTATTTGAAGAGTTGTTTGGGTTATTCTGTTTATTGGCGTCTTTACTGTTTGCTTGGGACAAATTTCATCTAGTGTACTGTTGATAACCTCGTTAAGATGGGTGCAGGCTTTTTCTAGTTCATGAGCATTTAAGGGGTCATATGCCTTTATTTTTACTTCGATAATGTTTCTGAAGAGGTTCCAGTCATTTTTGATAGGTTCCTCCTATTCACGGGAGGATACCTTGCGGGACCAGTATTGCATTTCAAAGTGGCGTGAACCGGCAGGTGATCACTGCCTGGCACATCATCCCCTACAAATATGTCTTGCATTTGGCTGGTTAGTGATTTGCTGGTGATAATCAAGTCTAGGATATCTGATTGATGGAGTGGGTTGTTGCTTATGTATGTTATGTCTTGATCGTTATTTACCACGAATAGATCGAGTTCTTCAATGCTGTTGAAAAGGGCGTCACCATTAGGCTCAGTCTTATGACAACCGAATACCTGGTGTTTGGAATTGAAATCACCCAAGAATATGTAGTGCTTGTACTTTTGGTAAAGAATTCAAATATTTTCATGTCTACGGTTGCTTACGGCTTGTTATAATATGATATGATGGCCACGTGTTTGTGGTCAAGTTTCAGCATTGAGGTGGTCGCATGGTACTGTTTTGTATTTAATCTCCTGCCTTATTAGCAGAGCGACACCGCCACCTTTTTGGACGGGGCGATCTCTTCTAATAATATCAAAACCACATAACGAGAATTATTTTTTGTTTGGTTTAAGCCATGTTTCACTAATTCCAATTACATCCCTATTTTTGAAATAATGTGACATTTGCAAGTTTTTCTGATTAACGCTTCGAGCGTTCCACTGGACGATTTTTAGTGCATCCATGAATGGTTTAGGAATAACTGTACTAAGTTTATTTAAGTTTAATTACTATTTGTCATATTGTTACATAATTATATTTTGTTGACGGCCGCTTCTAATAGCGTGTGAGATATTTGAGTTTTATATAACTTAGATGCTGTTTTACTAATCTCCTTGCAAACGTTCAAAAGACTGGTGTCCATGTGTTTCTTCGTTATGCTGAAAATAGGGCCAGCCATTAGAGTACACATGGAATAAGGGGAGGAGGAGATATTTGCTTACTGAGGGACTCTATTATTGCAGTTTTCGTTTGTTCAATTCCCAGCTTACTTACTTGTTTTTTAGAAAATTCCCTGAAATTTTTCGCTGTCTCTAAACTGAAACGGTCCAGGCGGTTCACAATAGCTCAAAGTTGCTCTTTTTTTGACTGCAATCTGCTATCCGAGTTAGTTTTTCCTTGCTTATAAACTCTGACATTATGAGCTGCTTTTGGGTGTAGGGCTAACAGTATTACTCCTCTCATCACTTTCTGTAGCAGAAAGAGATTTACTTGCATTACCTGTATTACGAGTATTTTGCCGTCGACGATTGGCGTTTTTCCTTTTGCCCATAGTAAAAACTGAGACAATAGAATTATCGATCGATTCTTGATCACTATTCACACTGGCCAGTAATCACTGGCACGTAACATGAATTGAGTGTCTATTGTTCAGAAAAAAACACTCAAGTTTTATGGGAAACTGTCCTGAAAAAAGGTTTATATTCAAGATTGCAGCGCCCAGTTGCAGTTTTTAATTTAAAAAATGCCAACGAAGTGAAAGATTTCCGGTATTCACATCTAAACTCGTCTAATTTGTTGACATTATTGGAAAATCGTGAGTTATGAGGGCTTCTTGATATTATATATATTACTAACCCTGTTTGTGACATCTATGGTGGTGTCGTTTTTCTCTGTTTACGCACAAACAATCTGTAGTTTTGACTACTGTTGTGTTTTGAGCAAATTTGGGAATTTGCACCGAGGTATTTGCTCGTAGAGCACTTAAACATCGCTAGAGAGAGCACGCAAAGTCAATGAGTAGTTCCTCCCCAGAAAAAGGGGCAATGACTTTGGAAAAATCGGATATTACGGACTTCGAATCCATTCAAATTAATCGGACATTGCTGGTTTGTGAAACCATTCAAGATAAGATCAAGTGAAACATCCCACATGATTGTTTCCCAGCATGCATGATGCAGACACCACTTGAGTTCCACAATGTATTAATAGCCCTATTCCAAGACTACTAGAAAAGTTACTGTAAAGTGTTACAAGCAGATTACATGCGTAAAATGTGGAAACATTCCACCTGAAAATCCTATACTTTGAGTGTGGGTAGAGGTGCTAAAACCAGCCTGAAAATGGGGCAGTTCTTTTCCTTCATAACATTCAGATATGCATCGATACCGACAGATCACCCGCTTGATGTTTGAAACACGATTTGGTGTACCACATGTACAGGGGCGTCACGAAAATGACCAATTGGGGATGGGGTGTAAATCCAATTTGTCCCGAATGTCATAACTGAAGTCCCGACTGAAGAAATATTCCAACTACATAATCAAGACATATGCCTTCTTCGAAGGCATGCCTTGATGATGCAGTTGGAATATTTCTCAATGAGGATTATAGTTATAACGTCCCCGACATTTGTTTGTTGATAAATACGCAGTAGTAGTAGTGAGACATGGGCTTCACATCTTTTTATTTAAATAGCACGCCTCGGACTCAAAATCCCCGATCAGTAACAGACCTCCATTTGCATGACAATGACTCCATGTGTAAAATAAGTGCAAGAAGAAAATCCAGTCCCGTAAGAGCAGTCGCAATTAACCACCCTGCAGACATATGTGACCATAAACGCCAATAAATAAATAATAAATAAATAAATAAATAAATAAATAAATAAATAAATAAATAAATAAATAAATAAATAAGAAAGTACATGGTTACCTGAAAGCGCGAATCGATATCTAAAACAAACATCCCGATGAAGATCTCCCGACTGGAAAATTATTATTTATTTTGTAATCAGCTTTAAACTTTGCAGTAGTAGTTTGTTGTTTTTATTTCATTGAGCATCTGTCTTCTTTTTTATTTCTTGCCAGGACTGACACGATTTGCATTCTGTTCAATTATTAAGGTGCTATATGAGTGAAATTTAGCTAGAAAATGTGTGACATGCTATTTTCGACGGCGTCAAAAGTAGTGTAGGGTGTTACTGTAGTGACAAGCATTTAACACTGAATTCCCCATACCCCAATGTTGACACTATAGGGACAAAATTAACAGAGGATTCTCCACAGGGTTTTGTCGCTATAGTGCCATTTTTGTCCCTACAGTGTCATTTTTGGAGGCAGGAAAAAATTTTTAAACCCCATCGCTTCAAATAATGATAAATATGAATTTAGATAAAGTCCATCTTCGAAATTTGGTTCGAAGGGACGTGCTTTAATGGAATGTCCATCTATTGTGATTTCCAACTTGTTCAAATTGAAATGTTGAGAATTAAATGGAGTTGTGTCAATATCTCCATTTATATCTTTATTCGAAACTAAACCAAGAATTAATCGTTTTGGCATCTGTTTATGAAACAGATGGTCTTCTATTTTTGATCGTAGACCACTTCCAATGATAAATGTTTTAATTTCTACACGTCTTATGGGGATTTTATAATTTGTTTGACCTATTTGCTCACTAAGATCATTTGCAAATTTAGGAATTAAATTTAGTTGGAGAACGATGAATTTTTATTCTCATTTCCACATTGTTTGGTAAATATTTGTCTTGCACAAATAGATCTAAATGTAATTTTCCTCTTAGTTGTACAGATTTACTATCTGCAATTAATTTGTTACACTGTACCAAACCTTTTTTATCACCTTCTTTAGCTATTGCTGTGTGGTACCAGAAGTATCTGCATACCACGTCTCACTACCAGCCAGATGGGTTTTTTTAACATCTTTAGAACAGCTTAACAGATTTTCAAAAAATCCTTGATAAGGATACATGTCTGTATTGGTGGTTATAAGACTACCGTTCATTGTAACATCAACTTTACTGAACATGCTGTGAAAAAATTATTGATAGGAGTAATATTTGTATCTCCACCCAATACACTTCCATCTTGTTTTGTAATTGTAAATTGAAGTTCAGGAGTAGATGATGCAAGATATAACCACTTGGTTGTTTGTCTTGGAATTAAAAATTCTATTGGTGAAGAATTGTTTAAAGATGCAATAGGAAATTGCTCAATTTCACCAATATATTCTATACCACTCGATGTTGGTGATACATTATCTGGATCAAAACCACTACAAAAATACTCGCAAGATCCATGTAACATCAGGATTTAATCAAATATATCAAGTGGCCTTGAATTTCGTTTTGGATGAGATTGTCTTTTTTGTGTCTTGACTCTATAAGGACGAACCCCAGACTGATGTTTCGGTTCTCGTTTCTGTCTTTTTATTCCCAATGTAGCTTTACCCACTGATGCCAGAAGATCTTTTGCATGAGTGAGCATTACTTCTTTAGGTGGTCTTTGATTTCTCATCAATTCATTTGCTATTTCAATACCATGTTTTAATCCTTCTCTCTTTAACGTTCGAAATGCATTTTTTGCAATTGGCTTTATTAATGGTGCAACTGATCTTATTGCTGAATGAAAACTAGACCCTAATCCATATCCGTATTGCTGTGGTACACCTCGATACACTGGCATCATTTTTTTATAAATGTAATTTGTTACATTCTCTAAAATGCAACTTGATGACACTCTTACCACTTGAAAACTGAATGTTTTTACCAGTGTTCCCATTTATATTTATACTGATCTGAACAAAAGACGATTTTGATACTGGTACGTAATGTACATTATCAAATTCTTTATGAGTGTGCAGAGATTCGTCACATGTTTCAAATGGTAACACACATACAATAGGTGCTTCTATATCACCAAGAAATTAATAATCTACAATATCAGAATAAATAAAGAGTTGATTAAAATCCATATTTAAATCCACGTTATATTTAAATGCATCTTTTGCTGTGTTAGGAAAAATTACTGGAAACATACCATCTTTACATCCCAATTTTGTGCTAAACTTTCTGATAATTCCAGTCCAACTGTTGCAATACTATTTGATACAATTTTTATACGTGAATGTCGAGATGAATAACCAAGATGAAATGACACACCAAACTCTTTTAAAATACCCCCAAGTTTTTCTTGAATTTCAGATTCTATTGCTTCTGCAACATGTCCACCATTTGCATATGCCCCCGGCAAAATACTTAGCTCAACAGCAGCAACACCCTTACGTACTGAATGTTTGAAAAATGATTTATTAATATTATTAATGCGTGATGATATTTTCATTTCTGTCACAATGATTTTAAATTTTGTTTCATCATCTGTTATATTTCTTGCCTCGGGTGGTAAAATTACTTCAACTAAATCCACTTCCCAATGTTCTTTATTAATATGAATCGGTTTAGATAATTGTGTTTGAAAACAACATTGTGTGTTATTTGGAAACATATCCATAGAACTATCGCTCAGTAGTGTTATGTAAAATGAATTCATTTTTCTTCTCATGTGGTTTCAAATATTTTAAACCCGGGCTTGGAAAAATATATCCCAAATAATTACTCAATAACACCAACCACAATTCTTTGTTGGGGTATTGTAAACTAAGATGAATGATAGCCGTAATTATAATTGCATAAATAACAATTATTTGTGTGAAATAAGTCACTTGATTTTTTTTCAACAAGACTCCCACAAAAATTAAATTGTGGTTGTTGACTTTGTACTTCAACACTTGCACTTTCACTACTCAATGCATTTTCATTTAACGACATATTCTTTTTATACTAAATCAGATTCTGATATCCAACTATCACATTTCGAGGGATAACCTTCTCAACGCACTTTAAGTTCCTTGAAGAGTTTCTTACCCACACATCTTGAAGGTTGTGCAAGAACCGAATCAATGATATATTTTTTATCATCTTTTACACTTTGAATTTCTTGTGGATAAAATGTTCCCTGTATATTTTCACCATCCATATCTTCAAGTTTATAAGTGGGAGGTTGTGTATGTTTTACATGGGAGATTTTAAATAATTCTTTTGTACAATTTGGTAAATACCCTTTTTCAAATGTATGTTTAGTTTTGTTAATACGTACTATATCGCCAACTTTAAATTTTATTTTTTTCTCTTTAGTTTTTTACCATACAAATTTTGAGTTACTTCTGTTTCATTTTCTATTGATACAGATGCAGGAGTTCTCTGAATACTACAATGGAAACTGTGATTGTATCCATCAACTAAATTTTGTAACACATCAATATATCTTAATGTATGTTTGTGTGTAAAATATTTCCACATTTGTGTTTTCATTGTGCGTTGAAAATGTTCAACAATAGTAGCTTTTGTTTCAGAATTTTTGTTTCTTTTAAAAATTTTGGCACATCTTTATTTTCAATCCAGAACCTTTATCCGATTGTAATGATAATGGCTTACATCCAGAAGTTTTCAAAATACTTTCAAAAGATTTTGTTAATGTTTCTCCTGATTTATTGTGAATGGGTAAAACCCATGCATATTTTGAAAATACATCGATAACACAAACTCAATAACGAAATTGGTCATTCTAAGATTGTAAACTTTGTAAATCCACTAAATCAATTTACCATTGATGATCAATTCCACCCACTATATAGTCTTTCGTCTTGCAATTTTTTTTTACGAATGGGCTTGTGTAAAGTGTAAGTTTTTTCTCCTTTCAACCATTTTTTCACTTGATCAAACTGTAATGGATTTATTTTTCCTATGAGGTGCTTTGTATAATTTTTGTATACCCCCATAACCAGCAGGATGTTTTGTATTGTAATATATTTCCATTAATAAATCATTCAATAAGCGTCCCATTTTTCAGAAATTCTACATTTTCTCACTCTATGTTTAGGTGTTGATTTTGGTGTTTCTCCACCTCGATGTGGTTTCTTTCCTATCCCTATTTTATGTTTTGGAGATATTGATAGAGAACTTTCTAACCAACTATCTTCTGGAGAACTTTGGTGTTTACTGGGTTTTGAAACCTGATCTCTATTCATCCACAACCAACGTTCATGATTTCCCAACAAATCTTGAGGGATATTTATAGCTTTTAAATCATGATTGAACATTTCCCAACCAGTCGGTTTAAAACCTTTTCGATGTCTAAGAACATCATTGACTAAACTGATGATATTTGAACATTTTATTTGTGCATTATAACTTAAAACACCCTGATCATCCCAACTCATGTGTGGATGAGATGATAAAGCAGATTATAATGAATTTGCTTTATGTCTCTTTGTAACAGGGACACTTTCTATAATACGATCTCGTAAAAACATCGATTTTCGATCTGGCTCAGGCATAACCAGTGATGGTTGGAATGCCTTCTTATATGACAATTGAAATTTTTGTAAATGTTCACCATACTTTCGTTTTTTCTCACTTTCTGAGAACTCTGAATTTCCTAACACAGATGACAATTCATTCTGCAACTGTGCTGTATTAGTAATTTGAGGATCAGGTGGTAATCTTGGACGTTGAGATTTTCACTTCTATAAAGTTGCATTTTTTCCATCATTTGATAAGGTACAATAGCCATTTTCTTCAAATTTAACTCACTAATTTATTTACAAGATTTGTTGCAACTCCAATAGCAGGCCCAAGTAAACCAAGTAATGGTAAAAAAAAAACACCTTTTTGATTTCAAATTTGTTTTTTCTTTTTAAGAGATACCGATTTACTAGCAAAAGATCTTAGTTGTTCACGCTTTGGTTGTAATTTTCGTTTCTGAGTGGGGGTTAGATATATGTTTCCTTTTAAAAGATTATAACAACATTCTGCTATGCAATTAATCAATTCTTTAGGTGCATTTTTCATAATTTGTTTTTGAAATGTTGGAGGTGTTTGACTTAGTGCCAATAATATCCCACCATATTTTATAACTTGAGGAATTTTACGAGATTTTTTTACCATCTTGCTCTCACAAAGTGCATTCATAAAATGATATGACAGACAAACATGCAATTCATTTTATTCAACGAAAATAAGAACTCATCTCCTTAACATGTTTAGGTGCATTCAAAGCCATGAAACGTGCCGATGCTGAAATGTTTTCTTTTAGCGGTATATGTCCCACATTTTGTCTAGAACCCATAGGACCATGTGATACTCTATTCCCCATATTTGACATACGTGTCAACTTTAACGGTGGTACTTTTTTTTGTTTTCGAAGGTTACTCACTAAAACTGATTTTGTTTTTCTCTCTTTTTGAGGAGTGACTAAAAATTTGCATGCATGTAATTTTTACCAACATTTCGTTTCTTTTTAAGTGATTTTCGTTTCTTACTTTTTGTTTTTTTGAGAGGTGAATAAAAATTTCGACTTGTTTTATGATCATCTTACCGAATTAAATCACGAATAATAACACCACCAAAAAATCCACCACCACCTGGTTTTAAAATAATGTTTCGCTTGGTTGCAAGATCTACTCTTGGATTTGCAAGTTGTTGTAGATCCTCTCTATGCTTATCCGTATACATTAAAGTTTGTTTTGGCAATATAATTTTCTTATTAAGTATGATTCTACTTGCTAACACAAACCATTTTAAAATTTTCTTGGAACCTTTCTTAAGTAATTTTTCTCTTGCAAATGGATTTGTCTGACTTAATTGTTCCAATGAAAAAAACTTTTAACAACTGACACAATCTCATTAGTGCACCGGCTTTTTATAGTTTTGTATAAATGATAGGTCCACGTTCATTTCACGTCACCCAAGGATGAAAAATATCAGTTCTTAATCTCAAAGACTCAGGAATTTTAGGATGAAAATCAATTAATAAATAACTATGATCAGTACTTGTTGCATCTTGATAAGATGTGGTAATTGATCTTGATTTGCCAATACTTTAATTTGTCCTTTATCTCTAGTATTTTGAAATAAAATCATATAATGTGCATTTAAACTTATGGAAGGACTAGATTTAGATTGTGGAAACATATTTTGTGTAATGCAAATGACACTTGCATTTCTGTGATGCCCCTTTTGTGTGAACCATAATTTAATTTTTTCTTCATCTTCATCTCCTAACATATCATCGAAAACTACAAGATGTGGAATAGTGACATCACTAACAATTTCATATTCTTCATCAGGGATGCCTTCTATGAATTTAATATCTTCACTCTCTTTAAGTAAAGTATATGTATTTTGCCATTCTTTATCACACCAAATGATTTTTTTGTGGAGGAATTTGAAATAAGTCATGTTTCATATCAATAAGCTTTTTTGACAAATTCTGTTTTCCCTGAACCACTAGGCCCCAAAATAAAGATATTACAAGGGTGTTGAAACAATAAACATTCACTTGATGCCATGGTTTTTTTGTGAGAAAGTGTTGTCAAAACACTAACTTATATACTTTCTGTTTCCATAGCTTCTTCAAATCTGTGAGTGGGTTTTCTTTTTAAGGGCACTTTTAATTCAAATAAAGTTTCTGAAGAATCTATTCTTCTATCTATTTGTGATGCACATTGTCTATATAAATAATCTATGATTTGTTCATCATAAATAATAAAATCTCACATAACTCTTGTCCAAATATTTTGTAAATTATCTTTGTAAAAGGCATTCATGATTTGTAATCCATTACAGAATTCCCCATACATTACATCTTTTTCCAATTGAGTTTGAATAACATCTTTTGTTATTGGTAGATAACCAGGAGTGATCAATTGAAATGCATATAATAATGCCTTACATGTGATCTTGTTTTCTAAAAGACATCCGACCAGATCCATGTTTGAAATCAAAGTGATGATTCTTCTGTCTGTCCTGATGTACTTTGTGCATCAGGTATTACATTACACCATGTACTTTGTACATCAGCACAGTCAGGAAAATCATATTCCGGGGCATCTATAAACATTTTGTCTAACTTATTTCTGAACTGACCTGCAGCTTTTCTTGCAATTATGTTACTAAATGATGTACTTTGATCATCTAGTACCATGAGTGCAAATAAAGATTTAGAATCTGGAAAATCATTCAGAGATTTATCATATTTTTTCATTGTTGAAAATATTTGATTTAAAGTGAATCCATAATCATCACTGCTAATATTTTATCAGGAGGTGTTTGCATACATGATGGTGGATTGTATAATTGACAAATTCTAATCAATTGAATATAAGAACAATTTGGTGACCACTGAACATGTTCTTGTAAAGGGATATCATTTTCTTCCCAATTATGTAAACCTTGTCCACATACAAAACATTTTACTTTACCATCTCCTACATAGAAAACCCCAGATTTAGCTAAATCTTCTTTCTTGGATTGTAAAAGAGGATTTGTAGTCATACTAAAACTCGAAAGTCTTCTTAACTCTGATAAGTATATAGGATATGTAGGATTAAGTGGTAGAGACATCTTACCTGTTCACTGTTCAAGCTCGAAATGAGAAATCTGAAGGGTGTTTTATACCTTAAACCCATAAGGTCTTGTGTCATATTTATCGACAACAAAACGTTTTGTGTGAAAAGTTCTGAATGTTTACTCCGTGTTTCACTTGTGACTTGTCTATTTTTGTTACATTTAATTCTATGCATATAATCAATGTTTATTTTGTGTTTCTCTCTGTCTTGTACTCACTCAATAATGCTTTCAAAATTGACTTTTTGTGATGTCTTATAATCTAATGTGACCCCCTTAACTTTACATGTGGTATATGTTTCTCCATCTTTAATATATTTGTATCCGTAATTTTTTGGACCTAAACCAACAAACTCTGTGATTTTTGCTCATGGATGTCCATCTGTCTACTGCCCTAATTTACTATTTACAATTTCTGGATTCCAGAGTGATGGTTTGTGTATGTAAAGTGTCTGTGTCAAAATATAAAACTTGTGTTCCTAATTGTTCTCAACCTTTGTATAATTCCATACGTGCATAGGCTGTGTCAAATGAAGCTATGACAACATTGGCTGAATTCTGTGGATTGTAAACATCTGTAGTGTCAATGTAGTTTACTAAAACGAACTGATCGTGGTTGAAAAATTCCACATTCTTTACAATTCTGTCTTTGTTCTGTATTATTGTCTCCCGCTTTTTGAAAAAAATGGGAGATATTAAATTCGGGGTGTCCTTCCATCCTTCCATCCTTCCATCCTTCCACCCTTCCATGTTTTTGGTTTCCAGACTCTAACTTTCCTTACAGTGACCGAATTTCGATTAAATTTAGGTAGTAGATCACTTTCATTAATTGTGGGTCCAAGTTCAAATATGGACATTTTCAGCGCATATTTAATTAGGTTGCTGAAATTTGATTGGCTGACGGTTTCCAGACTCTAACTTTCATTAAAATCAACCGATTTCGATGAAATTTCATATATGGATTACTTTTATCAATACCTAGGTCAAGTTCGAATATGGTAAATTTTGTACCGAAAATCTGTCTGTCGGCCTTTCCTTCTGCTCCGTGTGTCAACGCACCTTGGCCTAAAAGCCGTATTTTTGAACCGATCTTCATGAAACTTCTTGGGTATCTTTGTTATCATTGTGAGACTAGAATATGTGTTTTGGGGGTTTGGTCCAAAATCAAAGATGGCCGCCAGCGGCCATTTTGTTCCGAAATTGGGTGTAATCAGTTTTTTGTACAGAACTTCTATATGAAAGTTCGGATTTGAATAAATTTTTGTTTGAATATTTAGTAACATGCAATACATCACATATAATACGGGTTTTGTTCTCGTGCAAAAATTATGCAAATTAGGGAAACTTTGATTTATTCAGTGCTACTACTAATACACAGTAAGTGCACACCTTCCGTGTTTTTCGTTTCCAGACTCTAACTTTCCTTACAGTCAGTTGATTTCGATGAAATTTGGGTAGTAGATCACTTTCATCAATTGTGGTTCCATGTTCGAACATGGGTATTTTCCGGGCATATTTAATTAGGTTGCTTAAATTTCATTGGCTGATGGTTTCCAGACTCTAACTTTCATTAGAGTCAACCGATTTCAATGAAATTTCATATATGGATTACTTTTATCAATACCTAGGTCAAGTTCGAATATGGGAAATTTTGTACTGAAAATCTGTCCGTCTGCCTGTCCGTCTGCCCATGCATCTACGCACCTCGGACTAAAAGCCGTATTTATGAACCAATCTTTACGAACCTTCTTGTGTATCTTTATCATTGTCAGACCAGAATATGTCTTTTGGGGTTTGGTCCAAAATTCAAGCTGGCCACCAGCGGCCATTTTGTTCCAAAATTGGGTGTTACCAGTTTTTTGTACAGAACTTCTATATGAAAGTTCGGATTTGAATAAATTTTTGTATGAATGTTTAGTAATATGCAATACATCACATATAATACGGGTTTTGTTCTCGTGCATAAATTATGCAAATTAGGGAAACTTTGATTTATTCAGTGCTAGTACTAATACATAGTAAGTGCACACCTTCTATGTTTTTCGTTTCCAGACTCTAACTTTCCTTACAGTCAGTTGATTCCGATGAAAATTGGGTAGTATTGGGTCCAAGTTCGAATTGGGGCAATTTCCGCGCATATTTAATTTGGTTGCTTAAATTTGATTGGTTGACGGTTTCCAGACTCAAACTATCCTTAGAATCAACCGATTTCAATGATTCTTGGTGACCTCAGCATGGATCCGTCAAATTCACATTGTACCACTTCTCTTCATCGGTATAGTTTTCTGCAGATTGTGAATGAACCTACTCATTTTCATGGCAACATTTTGGACTTCATCATTACTTCTTTTGCAACTCTACAAAGTCAGACTTTCCCAGTACCATATACAGACCACCATATTATCTGGACATCACTTCCAAGGTTTCATTAACTTCCAGTTACAAGCTTTACAGGTTGGTTAACACTTTTCACATCAGTTTAATGTAATATGTCTTATCATACAGTCTTAATTTTCAGTTATTCTCACAGTTATACTCCACTTCACTTTACTTGCTTTGACAGTGACCTCTGTAAAAATAAATCTGATAACCACTGTCTGAAGCACTGTCTGTTCTGTCTCTTCTAAATAACTTCCACTTGCAACTCAACTATATTCCACTGGATCCATTAATTCCCCTTGAAACTGCTGCCCAGCGGGAGACATGAATTCACTGAATTTGCTTGTTTCAAAATATTCTGATGGTTCATTTGTGTATAAAATTTAGTTTTTATATTGTTTTGTTCATTCCCCCCCCCCCCCCCCCCCCCCAGAGACAATTTAACATGGTTTTGGCAAATGATCTTTTTCCCGGTTTTTTTTCAACGTTTTCTAAAAAGATATTTTCAACTTGTGCGTAATCTTTTTTAATTTTTATTGGTGTCTTTCTGTTTTCACCCAATCTGGAAACCCACTAGCTTCTTGTTTCATTTTTAAATATTTGTTCACATAATGTTTGTATATCTCTGAAGACCATTCATCCCAATGCCAAATCTGATAAGTGTCAAGTAGTGTGTACCCAAGCTCCAATGTTTTGCAAAATTCAACAGATGTCCATGTACCTACAAGCGCACGTTGTTCTGGTGTGTGTTCACAGTGATCTGATTCGTGTTCTGCACACATTTTAAAAAGTGTAAATGTCATTTGCTTATTACAATGAATAGGTAAACCCGGCAAAAAAGATTTTGAGGTGGTAAAACCTTACATTTAATGAGACCTTTGTATTGGCTTATTTTACCAGTGTCTTATGTTTTCCTTTGTGAGTATATTTGGATGTCCCAGTGGATATTCCCCGTGTTTGTTGACATATATTTTCAAACCAATGTTTTAACTTTCAGAATTTGGTTTAAAAATGTTTTCAAACCAAATTTTTTTTTGTAAACTTTCAGAACTTGGTTTGAAAATGTTTTCAAACAACATTCAAAAAATGTTTTCAAAACAATTTCTGAAAGTTAAAAATTTGGTTTGGAAACATTTTCTGAATTTTTTTTTTCTGAATCAGAAAATGATTTCAGCGAAAGTATAAATAGGCGGGGGGTGGGGGAGGCTCACAGGTTGGGTCACACATGCTTTTGAGCTAACAAGACTGAAACACGTACTTTTGATCTCCTCTGAAGATTAAAAAAGATGAATAACGATCCGAAAATGGAGAAGACAAATGGAGAAATCTCCATGATTTTAAAATCTTTTTTTCTGCCTCCAAAAATGACAGTATAGGGACAAAAATAACACTATATGGACAAAACCCTGTGGAGAATCCTATGTTAATTTTGTCCCTATAGTGTCAACATTGGGGTATGGGGAATTCAGTGTTAAATCTTGTCGCTATAGTGACACATTACACTACTGTCAAATATCTAAGAAGCGACATAATTTTTATTCATTTTTGGTGTGTGTGAGGGGGGCAGGGGAACTGCGAAGCATTGTTAATAAGTCCAAATGGACAGAAAAAGTGACAATTATTATTTTGTTTAGATTTTTGACGACATTGAAAATAACCTATCAGGTCTTGATGGATAGGAAAGGGTCTATTCAAAGATAGATGGAAAAATAGGGACATTTTGAGCTTGTGTCCAAAAGTTAGTGGAAAAGAATCTCAATCCAATAATCCATCTATTCATTAATTAATCAACCCGTTATCAATTGATCTATATTTTCTCAACTTACCAAGATAATACAAATTGTCTAAGATTCCTCTTTACTCCCATCTGAAAAGAGTACAGATTTTGCAGTCCCTAAGAAAAATCTCCTTAGGAGACTATAAAATGTGTCAAAAGACAAAAAGAAAAACTAGACCGGTTTCACCATGTGCTAGTTTATGTAGGAACACGAAACCTAGTGAATGGTATACTATTTGACCTGTCATCTATTGTCCAGTTCCCGCCAGTTATGTGCAATACAAGACAACTTCCTCTTTTTCGTGTCCATTCTTTGTCATTTTTTGGATTACGATGTTCAAACAAGTCACCTATTTTCGTGCATAACTTTATCCGTGGAAAAATGTTTGGTATTGTTTTAGTGTCATTATACATTTACAAATATGCATATATAGGTGTTATTTACTTTCCTGAAGTCTTAACCTCCTTATCCTTCTCCTTGACGCAATTTGCTCTGTATCTCAAGTCTCAGTCTTTTTCTCCCGCACAGTGGTTATCATGGCTGTTGCTAATAACACTGCCTGTGATTGATTGGCTTGGATCTGTGTGAAGACAAAATTTTTGTCCTCTTACTTATGAGATTTTTATCTATACTCGCCCAAAAAAGAAAGTGTACATTGCAGAAATTGATCAAACTCCAAACAAATAATTTCGTAGGTGTAAAGAATGTTAACCTATTCATGAATAAGTTATATTGAACACAAAAACAGCTTTCCCCGTGAAAATTGCATTAACGTTAAATGACGTGCTGCACGTTTGTGAAAAGGCATGTTTTGCACGTGGAGAGTCTGAAAATTCATGCAGCAGTGTGAATCCTTGGGTATTTAAACACTAAAGTAAGGCCTTCCTATCGTTCACATTCAAACTTGTGCTACTGTTAAAACAACTCCACATTAGCATGCCAAGATTGACAATGAATCAACGTCTCCTTGCCCTGGGTATGATTAGAGCTGGCAGAACACACAGAGAGGTTGCCCAGCATTTGAACTGCCACCGTAACACTGTAGACAGGCTAGTCCATCGACATGCTCAACACGATGACGTTAGAGACTGACCCCGCTCCGGGAGACCCAGAGTTACCACCCCTGCACAAGTTCGGTATATCCGTGTCGTCCATCTCCGGAACTAGCAACAAACGGCAACAACGACAGCCAGGAACATCCCTAACCTGAGATGGATACATCCTCAAACAGTAATCAACCGGCTGAAAGAATACGGCTTACGTCCTCGAAGACCTGCAATTCGTCCGATTTTGACTTTACGTCATCGTTGTGCTCGACTGCAGTGGTGTAGAGTGGGGTTAGGGTTAGGGTTAGCCTAACCTAACCCTACCCTAACCCTACCCTAACCCTAACCTAACCTTAACCTAACCCTACACTAACCCTAACTCTACCTAGCCTAACCCTAACCCTACCTAACCCTAACCTAACCCTACCCTAACCCACTTCCATGCTAACTTGTTCGCTTCCATGAGGCGTAGATGCACAGCAGTAGTCGATGCAGACGGAGGTCATACCAGATATTGAGTGTGTGACTTTTGTGTTTGACCCTTAGTGTCTTTGACTCTCCATGGCACCAAGAGTGTTCGTCGTAGCGTAATGAAATTTCTCGTGTTGATCACAAATTGATTCATCTGTTATTGAATGAAATTTCCATGAATGAAAATGATATATATCTTTTTTTAGTGTTATTTTTTTAGCATGCACACTTTCTTTTTTGGGAGAGTATATGATAGGCGTCTTTAACCCCCCCCCCCCCGCCTCAGCCATGCCATGACGGGGTCTTGGGTTGATTTTTTTCTAATCTGGGATTCATATTATCATATTCATTTGCATCATGCTATTTACCACTGAATTATTCCAGCTAATTCTCCTTTCCTAGTTGTTTTTTTTTCTTCCAGATTTCGGACCATGTTGCTGATTGTCACATTCTCGGTTCGTTTATAGTGAGTCTTGTTTCCCAGTTTATATTGATATTATCTATGTAAGGTTATTCTCATTATTATTACATTATATTAACCTTGTTATTTATATTTTTCAGGTCTTTATTACCAGAATGCCGCGAACGTTTTTTTGTAACGGTTGCATTCGTAAAAAACATGTTGACGACGACCACATAGAATGTGTTACGTGCAATGGATGTTCTCCCAAAGACAATTGCGCCATGTGTGGGGTATGGTCCTGTAAAATGTGGACAGAAGTAGCAGGGATGCGGCTTTCGGACCTGGTTGACCGGGATGGCGCCGGTGGCACCTGGATCCACCCCAGCAATGGGGGGGGGGTCGAAAGAGGCCCTGGGGAGGGGCGAAGGAGATATGGGTGCGGCCATATTTTAAAAAAATGAATTTTAATAATTTCAATTGGTATGTCGTAGCATATTTTTAAATAATTTTAATTGCTATGATGTAGCATATTTTTTTAATAATTTTAATTGCTCTGACGTAGATGTATGATCATTTGAATGAAATTTAAATGGCGTAACCAGTGTGGCATAGCAGGGTTAAGTACCCCGGATAAATGATCGTCTAGTGGTTTTTAGTTCGGACTATAATCGTGGCAAAAATGGCCACAGGACAATTTAAGTGTTCAGTCTTAAGAGGCAACCAGTTTCTGTAGAGTCTGCAACAATTCTTGATACTGCAGCCGCAGCGAAAGGGTGAATTCAAAAACACATAAAATGTACTTACAGTTTTCTACACTTTTATTAAAACCCTAAGTATAGTTCCTACAAGTTAAACTTTAAACAAATTCTCTCTCTGGTAAAAGTTTGAAAATATCAGATACGAAATGAGACTAAGTCGAAATTATCGCATCGCTCTCATCGCGTCCTGTGTCTGGAAATGTTGTCTGGCCTGGCAGCGTTCGGCGGCGTCCTTCCACGAGAATAGGAGAGTGACTTCTTGTACATACGGAAGACCAGAGAGAAGAGTCGTCTCGGGTGATTCCGTTGGTTTAAATACGGTTTGAATCGTGTCTACTCGGCAGAATTTACGTCATAAAACACCACAAAACACCACATATACCCCAAGATGGCGGAGAGGTATTTCTTAACCCCTTACTTCCATCCTGGGATAGTAGGGCATCCGGTGGGTATCCTATGCTAAGAGTATGCGTTCTCGCTTTTAAAAGGACAGTGGCACTTGGTAGGTGTATAACCGCAAAACCAATCAAAACCAACAGCGCCATTTTGTGAACGTGCAAGATTGCACAATTCTCAGAGCTGAAACTGATACTGGGTGTGTTGAGGTTAGGTCGGGTCAGTATACAATGCTAAAATCTGTCAAAAGCATTCTGATGGGGTTATTTTAGGTTAGGTTTTTACTAGCTCATATGCCAGTCATAATTGCAAATACTGTCAAAAACACCTTTTTACAGTAAGTGCGTAGAGTACTTCTGTAGGTCAGTTGCACTGCTATTATGCAATGCAAATATACGAGGAATTGAATAAAATTACATAACTTGGGCTTGAAAACAGCGTTTACTTATTAAAGTTTATACAACAGAGAATTATTACCAAGTAGGACTTGGCCACTCTGATTAACACATTAACACTTCGGGAACCAAGATTCTCGAGTGTAATCATAAGACTCCGACGCACCCCACGGAGGTTAACCCGACGTGCTCCGTGGAGGGGCTCCGTGGAGGGCATTTCGTTACAATCCTCCCAACCAAGATGCGAGGTCCGGTAAACTTTTAGCGGAGCTCGAGTCTGGATCAGATGAATCCCAGAATTATCAATAGTGATCAGGATAGTGACCAGGATCACCAGGATCACCAGCTGACCGGATCCAGGGAAACAGGATGACCAATCACCCGCAGTGACCAGGATACTGTCAGCATCACGGTCAACACGGTGACGGGAATCCATGACCAGGATCAGTCACTACCGGTTTTTAGGGAGAAGAAATGCACTACAGGGATTATTTATTACGGACTAATATTATCGGAATGCCTCCAGACAACAGGAATCACCTTTTCTCCTAAGGTATTACATTCTTAATTCCTGAAAGTAATAAAAATAACAATAAACTCTACCTGATTCTGTTAGTGGGGAAAAACTGATAATTACGGGTTGTAAAATCGAAGCTATGCTTCTTCAAAGGAGTTCCCCATAGGAGGTCAAATCGACACAGAGGACAACTTTGTTTTTGCTGCATCCAAGTTAACCCACAGTAGAGATGTACTATCTGAGTACATTGAGGACAACGATATGCTTCACGGGGCCCAACAATGTCCAACAAGCATATTGCACATTGTCTCCCATCTCCATCAACTATATTTTGTCTGGCTTGAAAGATTCGAAGGCTTGCATACATTTCAAGCGAATATTGCAAGACTTGATGATTGTATTGTGCATTTTCCCATTCATATGTATGTTCCACCTGCACATGATGGAACGTTTCACCAATTATCATTCGATATTCGCGAGGGAAATCTGGTATGGAGATTTGACTATATTCACTAGGGCGAAATGGACGGACCGGAGTCGATGTGATGAATAGATCGATCCCATTCTCCGATTGATAAGGAATTCGTTGATCATAATAAGTTCCGTCCCACCGTGGGTCATTCCAATAGCGAATAACACTTACACGGCTTGATCGTGCTGCCTCCCAAGGGGTTGCTAATCGAGCCTCATGTTCAATTACCACTATGTGAGGCATCACCAGTTCGCGTCCTACTTCCGTTGTATGGAGACAATACCGGTATAAAACTTGAGTTTGAATCAATTCTAAGTGACCGGTGACTTCGTTTAACTGGACCATATCCCACACACGGATTTTACGCTGAAAAGCGGAAGCTCCGTTGTGAAAGATCATAGGTACAGGAATACGAAATCTCTGTGTCCAATACTCTAGTTGCTCCGGAAGAAAATCTTCCGAAGTTGGGTTAACTTTACGGTATGCATATGCCGTGGCCATTTTTCACGGATTCAATATTACTTATAAACTAATTAAAACTGTTTAAACTATACAAACTGAAAATTGACCTAATTTCACGTGTGATTGATAAAACAAAGACTGTGATTGACCATATTCAATAAAATATCCCGTGTGATCGATAAAACAAGAACTATGCTTGACTAAACGCAATAAAATACAATAAAATAATAAAAACACAAAAACTATTTTACACTATGCTACAGCTGTGCCGTATGAACAATTCTACTTTCCCCGTTAACGGTTCTTCGTTAGTTTTTAATCTGTTGTCGATAGTGACAAGACTAGGAGTCACGTCTAGAATGTCACTATATAATTTTGATTGAAAAGAACTTTTTCGTTTACTTTACGTAGATACTTTGTTGTTTGCGCAAGAAAAATATTATACAAGAATGTCCAAAGATGACAACAGTGCCCGATGGCACGCAGCTGTAGAGGTCGCCTTTTTAACTTCTGTCATGTCATACGCAACTCAAAACTGATGTGGATCCATTTCAGCTGGTACTGGAAGCTTCGGCTCGTTACCGATACCCCACCTCATGGGTGCACGGCACTGCAGGCAAGAAGCTGGCTCAGGAGCACCGGCTTTTGATCTGGCCCATGCAATACCACAAGAGTAGTGGATTTGTTGTTTACATTGGCCACATTCAAATAAATCCTGCCAAGTTTTTAAAATTTCTGCTAAGCAGATGCAGCAAGGGTCCCCAAGACCCTTATAATGAGTTTGTACTTCCAGAGTCTCATTATATCTGATAATTTGGCTGCGTAAACTAAAACGTTGTAATCGTCTTCCCTCGTGTCGGATTAAAGCTTCACGAAGGAGCCGATACTACTTTTGCTGTTTCTCCAATTCATAAGTTTTCTGTACGTTGCCAGGAGGAAAGAATTGTGCAGGGTGCATTTGGTGCTGATAAAATCCATATGAATCATCAGCATCTTCACTGGCGGGATATGTACTACCAGGGAAGACCTCATGACTCCTGAATGGACGGACCAAGCCAGGATTGGCTATTAGGTCCAATTCAGCATCCAATTGATTTCGCCCATGGTCATAATATCGGCCATTCCAACAGGGGTCATTGACACAATGAATGACCTCGTCAGGACCGGGACCAGTGACCTCATGGGGTTCCACTTCAACTGGGAACTCCGGCAGATACAAAAGATGGGGAAATATTACTTTTCTTTCCTCAGAGAGATAAAAACGATAACCAAGTTGGTGTTGCATTATCTCTGTCTGGCCATTGGCAGGATTATAATGTCTCGTGTTCCAAATACGAATATACCTTAAACGGCGACATCTCCATAAATCTTTTGGAAAAGATAGAGAATGACCATGACAGGGAGACGCAGCTCGATGAAAGGCTGCGCGTTTATGTGCTTCAAACCTTGCCCGTTCCTCATAAGTATGGCAAGGAGTTACAGCATGTTGGTAGGCTTCGCGTTGATGTAAATCGTACATTGCCTGTTCTTCGGCGAATTCTTCAAATTCCAAAGTAGTTGCTGAAGCCATACCAACAAGAAAATTAATCAAATATGAAATAAAATATAACTATATTTAAAAGAAACCACTATGTTACCAATAGTATTATGTTTATACACTAAAATTTACACTTATAATACGCTCCCCTGGGTTCGTCTGTAACTTGGTGCACTCAATCAACACTCTTTCCACCAACTTTCAAATTTGTTTGCCTTGATACGGGAGTCCTGTGTGTAACTTATCTAATACACTCCAGGAACTCCAAAGTTATAAAATTGTTACACGGCAGTGCAGAATTACTAACTTCTTGAAAAATTTTTGACTAGTAAACAAGACAAACACAGACGACCCGTAATCGTCATGTATCAGGTTTCCAATGAAGGATATACATAAATTGGGAAACCAGATTCATGAAAATCTTATATATATGTAGTAATCTACGTAGACTTTTCTGTTTGTTGTTGCTTATTAAAGTTTACACTTCTCAATCTTCACTCTGAAGGTTTTCATTTTGTGTTGGCAACTGATAATGCTGATACACAGTATTTGGGCCTGTTCGGTAATCAAACGTTGACCCTGTGAAATGTCCAACATAATCTGGGTGGTATTGACGATAGACAACAAAGGGTTGAAAACTCCTTGGTCGGCCATCTGAGTGATATCGTGCTTGTCTGCGACGACTAAAGTCACGATATCTTGCACAGAAGGGAGTAAACTCTGCTACATTTCTTCGCATGTGAAATCTATGATGTACACTACTGGTAGTATCCACCCGGTGACTATAATACCATAGAGGTTCACTTACCTCACCCTGCTCGTTGATTTTTGGATATTGTAAATCAGGGCAATTGTATATCACTAAATATCTAGACCTATTTGCAAAAGTTAAATGAGTATCAACAGCACTGTCATAATAATATATCAACTCTCGCTCAACCTCTATATATACTATATTCAAATCCATATCAAAATATTGACATCCAAATTCATCCTCAATGCCTAAGAGATCTGTATCTTTCATAAAATCTTGTTCATATGTATTGGGTCGTATGATATCTCGATCAAATTCATGAGGAGAGGCCAACGGGCGAGGTGTTCTGAAAAACTCGCTCCTTGCCCACTCCCACGGTCTCGGTCGAATATCGATTATAGGTTCTGAGACAATATTAGTAGATAATGGAGCAATTTGTCTTGCTTCTACATCACTTAAAGGAGGGGTGTGTATGTCTAATCCAAGATCAGCTCGTGCAAGTTCATTTTGTATCACACTGATACCTGACTCTGCAACATCAGAGTCCAGAACAGTGGTAGAATCACTAGGCAAAGAATCACTTGTAGGTGTGGTCATACTAGAAGAAGTATGTGATCTCATTGTTATATCATAAACAAATCCACCGAGTCCATCTTGGCTCTCGGGGTCCCGATGAATAATTGCATCATGGGTTCTAACAGGTAATCTTGGAGGAAGGACTAACGTTTCCACTGTATCCGTAGGCGAATAAGGTGGAAGTCGTTGAAGTCGTTCCGGTGTAGATAGTAAAATGGAGTCAGTAGGAGTTTGAACACTACTTGGAGGGGTCGACAAAAGGTCGGAAGATGCTATAGAAGGTGATGGTGACGCTTCTATTGATGCCAATACAGATACATTATTATCAGAGGAATTGCTATTTATATTTACGTTTATACTAGATGAATTAGTGTCTTGAAAAAGTTCTCGTGAAACAGTACTATTACTGTCAGTTCCAGTACTAACTGTACTTGAAGTTTCATCATCATATAAAGTGTCACGATCATTATAATAACTCTGGTAATCAGGGAAATCATCGAGCCCACTGTCAACACTAGAATCAGATTCTGCCATTTGTACACTGGTCACTGAAACAAAAACACACAGTGTGTGAACTACTGTTTTTCAGTTTCTTTGTCTATATCAAACATAGTTATGTGGACATTGGCAGAATCCACGTCCTGTTGTACACGGGGATATATTGATTTCCTATTAGGTTGAGGAGAAGGTCTAAAGTTTTGAACAGCTTTTCTCATCATGTCTCTAATACTCTTAGGAGGTTGTTGTTGTTGTGCTCCAGTTGGATCAGCAGGAGCTGAAGGCTGTGGTCTAGGTCCCATACTAGTATAGATTTCATCATCGGCAAATGCAAAATTAGACATTTCACTATCATCAACAGCAGAAAAAGTCGGTTTACTTTTACGGTTTCTTAACCATTTGTATATCTGTTTGTGTCTATCGGCTCGATAGCACTTCCAAAGCAGATATAATCCTATTATTAATGCAACAGTCGCGAGAGCATAAGCCCACTTAGGGACTTCAAATGAGTCCGTCATTTGTAAATTTAGCGAGTCAAGTTCATGAATTAAGTCATCCATGGGTAAGTCATCCAAGTGATCTATTCCTTTCGGTATCGTAAACGTCGATATGTTCACCCTCTCTATGACAGGTTTCCACATCTGTCGTTGTAACAACGAGAAATTTGGCAACACCGTCTTTGTAACAATCCGAAAAGTAGAATTATCCCTTTTATGGAAATAACTCGGTAACATTAATTGACCGCTCGATGCCATACATAACGGTTTTAATTCTAAAATTCCAATTGGCGGAAGAATCCGTTTCGGTTTCGGATTTCTTCGTTTCGGACACGTAATTGAGAATCGTAGTGGGACATCTGTCGTGATGTACCACATTCCTTCATCGATTCTAGTACTGAACGGGAGGTCGATATTCAATCGAACTTCCGTTTGACATAAGTTCGGAATTTCTAATTTCATGTTTAAAAACAAAGCTAACATACAACTTGTCGTTGTATGTATCGTTCGTACGGCACCTACTAAAGGACAAAACAACTTATTGTTATCTACACATTGGTCATGTCCTATTTCTGGGACATACTTCGTCCTTTCTTTATTAATAATTAGTATGTCAGATTCAAGAGTATATATTGCTACTAATTTATTTGCAACTCGCAACGCATTCTTAGTTACATTGACAAAGGGTACAGGCAAAGCCTGCACCTTGAACACTTTAAATTGCAAGTTCGAATTACATAAGGGGATCTTCATAAAGATCACCAATTTATCGTCATCATAAATGGCAGCCGTCGTAAGCAAATGATAATATTGCCATAATTCTGTCGTCAGATCTAGTGGCAACATGGACTTATCATCTAATTGAACTTTAATACTCATTAATATCGAGGTCAATAGTGAAGGATCCACTATTTTCGGTGATAACTTCCTATTGGCTAGGATATCCATTTGATCATGTAATCCCCGTAGAGTGGTTTCTGCGGCGATTATCATTGATTCCAATCGACTCATTACAAACTCAAGCTGATGATAAGCATGAGTGAAATGTTCAAGATATAATATTCGATCTGAATGATTCTGAACTACTTGATTTACTCGACCTTGAAATAACATCAATTCGCGCGACATATTTAACATAAATTCTCTATTTGTCCGAATCGCTTCATGATTCATCTTAATGAAGGTCAAACTTTGTTTTTGAATATGTTGAATCATTGCTTGATTAGTACTTACACATCTTAAATTTTCTGTTATCCCATCTAAATCTGACTGGGATACAGTTCCAAAGAGAAAACTCAATCCTTCACCTACAAAGTCGAACAAACCTCGTTTCTTCCGAGACGGGATTATTGTATGGCCATGTAATCTGCGGTAATCGTTCAGATCCTCTTTTACTCGTTTAACACGATTATGTAGGTATCTGATCTCCTGGTGTATATCCGTTATGATCGATTGTATCGCAACGGCAAGAGTAGAGTTTTCACCATTTACTTCGACAAAAGTTCGTCGAAAAGCTATGGTTGTAGCATTATACAAACCAGCGGTATATTGCATACTTCGATCAAGTCTACGCACATATTGTATAAAAGGTTGGAGCTCATACACAAACATTGTACTCCAATCACTAGTTACCATATTTACTTCTTTCACTTTCTTAAAAATCACATTGTTTCTAATAATAGTATGTCCATCTATTATTGTAGTCGTAGTCAAAAGACCAACTAATAACATCCAACGCAACATCTTGCTCCTACAATGAGAAAGGAAGCAAGAGTTAGCGTAATGAGTAATACGCGATTCAATTACTTTCACTCTGACGATTTACTTCCGGATGTAAAAGGTCAGAAAGTAAATCCAACTACAAGAGAGTCTTAGTCAGTTTGCGAGGCTGACAAGAGTTCCACTCATAGTTTCGTTCCAAACAAATCATAAGTCAATACAATTTTGTTACTCATTTTACACTTTCTCTCGTCTCTCTCAAACTTAAGGAGTGGCACCATAGGTGTGACGTTTAGGTATCATTAGTCCTGTGGTAATATTTAATCACTAGTACTCCAGGCAGAGGGTACCATAATTGCTCCTAATTCTAATTTCTCACCTGGTTCTTTAATCTTATTATGATCTTGTAACACAGCTTGTATACAAGAGATCATCTCAGTTATATCTTTACTTGATTGTTTTGGTTGAGGCTCACTACTTTGGCCTTTTTCTTCTGTTATTTGCAATTGATCAACTTCCATCGTTGAATCATTTACTCGATCATTTTGATCGTTAGCAATGAACCGTGATGGCAGTTGATCAGCGGAAGGAGCTTGTAGCTCCTTCATTCGTCTCTTGTAATCTCGTACCTGTTGTACTTGTTGTCTTAATTCTGCTAATGGAACACCATCTTCTTCTGAAGAAGAATGTTCTCGTCTTTGTCGTTTATTCTTAATGATCGACGTTAAGGGGTGTTTTTCTTGAATCCCTTGCATATCGTCACTTTCATTACTGTCACTACTGCTACTGTATTCAGTAGTCGACTGTTCTGATGGAGCAGCGTAACGTTGTATTCGTCGCGCTCTAACAGGTTGGACAGGTTGAGGCACCTCCCATTCTTGAGGCGCTTTACTAAGTCTTTCTCCATGACATTTAATTATTCTGCGAGTTAATTGATCTTGTATCTTGTAACTCACTGGACCTGTTCTCTCAATGACTCGAAATGGGTAGTCCCATTTCGATTCTAATTTTCCTTTAGATTTTCCTGAGGAGTATAAAACAGGATCACCTACTTCAAAGGTGATATCCTTTGCTGTAATATCATGTAGTCTTTGTTGTTTTAATACTCGTTTCTTTTGTGCAGCTTGTTGTTTTCGAAATGCTTTATGTTGTTCCTGAATGGCTATCTTATGAGGTTCTTCACCTACATATTTTTCTCGAGGTTTAAGTATATTGTCGAGTGGTAAAACCACATCTCTGCCATACACCAGATAAAATGGCGAGAATCCAAAGGATTCACTACCATTAAACCTGATGGCTGCCATAGCTTGGTTTAGGAATAAATCCCAAGTTTCTAATTCTTCTCGAGCTAGTTTTGCTAAGATGTCATTCAGAGTTCTATGTAGCCTCTCCACCTTACCATTAGATTGTGGATGGAAGTAGGAAGTGGTCACATGATGTATCTTGAAATAATCAGTTAAATATTTCATCACTGCATTTACATTTTCAGATCCATTGTCTGTTAATATTTCTAAAGGACATCCAAATCTTGGAAAAATTTGATCTATTATCAAATTAGCAATTGTTTCCGCCTTTTTATCAGGCACTGGAAACGCTTCAGGCCAGCCAGAATAAATATCTATGAAGGTCACAATGTATTTATTTCCTGATAAAGTTTCAGGGTGTGGACCACTCATATCCAATGCTATTTTAGCAAAGGGATATGGAGGTCTGTCAGTCTCTTGCAATGGCAAAGTGTGAGCTCTGGTGTTACGAGCTCGACACACAAGACAATTTTCTACATGTTTATAAATATGTTTATATAAATCTTTCCAATAATATTTTCTACTGATATTATTGTACACTTTGTCTATGCCAAGGTGACCTAATTCGTCATGGTATTGTTTCAACACATCTGCATGTAATTGTTCGGGTATGCACAAGCGTACCCGTGGGTTATCGTCAACTGTACTGATGTAATATAATACTCCCTCAATCATGAGGTATCTACTACTAATGTGTGCAGGGGTATTGTTACCTTGATACTTCTTAATGATTTCAACAATCTTTTCATCTTTCTGCTGCTCTACCTTCATGTCCAAATCTTTGTAATTAATTACTTGTGGTTCGGGCGGAACCTGAGGTTCATCTGTGATGACATGTACATATCTTTGAGGATCAATTTTGTTACTATTGATAATGCCAATTTGTAATGCTTTCTGATTTTCCACATTATCCATCTCGTACCCGGGGTCTTCGTTTGCAATTCCTTCAGGTAAACGAGAAAGTAGGTCAGCACATGTATTCTTTCTACCTGGTAAATATTCAATCTTACAATTGTAGCTAGCTATCTTCAATGCCCAGCGTTGTACTTTGGCATTGTTTTGTGGACTTTTCAACAAGTACTGCAAGGGGGCGTGGTCTGTCTTAATAACAAACTCTGCTCCCTGCAGGTAGTTATTGAATTTATCCAATGCGTATGAGATAGCGAAAGCTTCTTTCTCAAATGTTGATCATTTCTGTTGGGTTTCACCCAATTTATGAGAGAGGAAGACAATTGGTTTTTCATCAGGTACTCCAGGTAGTTGACCTGTTTCGTCATCACATGGTTGTGCCAAAACCGCTCCGACACAGCGGCCACTGGCATCAGTGTAAAGCACGTAAGGCTTTCTTGGATTTGGATATGACAAATGAGCAACTTGAGTTAAACGATCCTTCAACTCTTGAAAGGCTTTTTGATGTGTGTCACGCCAATGAAATCTTGCATATTTCTTTGTCAGTTCTAAGAGTGGTTGAGCAATTTCACTGAACCGAGGAATAAATCTGCGGTAGTATGAGGTCATGCCCATGAAAGATCTTACTTCCGTTACCGTTTTCGGCGGATTTAATTTTCGAATGACCTCGACCTTCGAAGTCTCAGGTTTAATTCCATCTTTACTAATTACAAAACCAAGATAAGATGTTTCAGATTGAAAGAAGGAACACTTCTTAGCTTTTAGCTTCAGTTTATGTTTTCTTAGGCGACCAAACACTTGTTTAATGTGGTCAATATGAGATTTTATGTCACGGCTGAAAATCAAAATATCGTCAAGGTAGGCCAGAGAAAAATCCTCTAGGCCCTCCAAGACGCTTGTCATGAGGGATTGATACACCGAGGGTGCGTTCACGAGTCCGAAAGCCATCACATTGAACTCATAAAGGCCCTTATGACAAACAAAGGCCGTTTTTGGTCTGTCTTCTTCATCCATCTTGACTTGCCAGTAACCCGACTTCATGTCAAGAGTGGTGAAGTATTGACATCCATCTCAATAAAGTAAAGATGTCGTCAATCAATCAGTCTTTCTTGTCCACGAGTAGGCACGGAAAACTCCATGCACTATTTGACCTTCGGATAATTCCGGATTGAAGCATTTCTTCAAGTGCTTCATCCATAATTTTTCTCTTCAGTAATGGAACTCTATATGCTCTACTTTTGATTGGTGGCGCATCACCTGTGTCGATGCGCATCTTCACTGTATCTGTCTGAGTTAATTCTTTATCAGTTTTTGTAAACAAGTCTTTATTATTATTGATGACTGGCATCAACAGGTGCCGTTTGTCTTCAGGCACCTGTATGTCAGCATCTGTGATCTGGTCTTCAGGTGTATTTTGAGTTAAGATCTGATTAATTTCTAAGACTTTTTCTTCCTGCTCTATTGGCTCAAGTTTTCCAATCAAACAACCCCTTTTCAAAGTGTAATGTTTGTTGGTACTGTTCACCAACAGTACAGGTATGGTTTCATTTCCATTAGTGACTATACTATTACTAACTAAGAGGCCAGGCTGTTCAGCCACATGACCTTTAGTCAGTCCATGATGTTCTAAGTATTTTGTGTTGAAGACAGATTTTGCACCGGAAGCTTTTGCTGTACACAAACAAGTGGACTGTGGTTTAAGTTCCACCTGATTGATCAGTCGAGTAAGACAACTCACCTGTATGTCTTGAACAATGGGTATATAGTGACCATCTAATCTCAATTTATGAAATTCCCAATATAAATTAACTCGATTGCCCCTAATCCAATCCATTCCTAACAACATACTTCGATTCAATTCATTTATTACTAAGAACTCACGCACCTGATAAATTCCTTGAATATAAAATTCAAGTCTAACTTTTCCTCGAGGGAGAGTGTCATTCCCAGTAATACCCGCAATGTGAGGCAAAGAATTTTTATCACCAACTAGTTTCGGTCGGTGTTTAAGATTTTTCCAAAATTTTGTACTAATACAACTAGTCTGTGCCCCTGTATCTAATAAGGCACGTACTCGTTGTCCTTTGATGTTCACTAAGACACTATTCAAAGAAGCAGCCCCATAATTTATGGTTACTGTTTCCGGTTGAGAATTTCTAAGTTTTTGTTGCTGTTGTTCCCCATTTGGGTAATCATCATTGTTTACCAAGTTATTTCCCTTGGTTTCCATAGAGTGTTTCACTTCCTGTTGACATGGGTTTTTCCAATTACTTCCCCTTGGGTTTTTCCTGTTTTGTTGTTTTGGGTTTTTCCCAAGTGATTTCTCTTGGCTCCTTATTCTTGGATTCCTATTTCCTGATTCACTTACTGTCTGTTTCTGTTGATTTATTTCAACACAACCCTGCTTACCTGGTTGAGTTATAATTTGATTTTCATAAGCATTTTTCATATAAATCATAATATCAGGGTCTACATCTACAATGTGTATCTCTTTTAATTGTTTAGGAGTAAAGTTTTGTAGAACTCTCACATAAACATCTGCACACTTCTGTTTAGGTACACCATATATCCCGCTACTGATGAGTGGGATAGCTATGTTTACAAAAGTTTCCTTGTCACATACCTGTAATACTTTTTGTACAGTACTGTATAAAACATTGAGACATTTCTTTTTATCACTGTAATCATTCCAGCGTGGTCCCACAGCATGTATCACTTTTAAACATGGCAACATTCCACAAGTGGTAGACATATTCTCACCTACTGGAAGATTTCCATGCTGTTGAATATATTGTTGACATTCTTGTTCAAGGGCTGGACCAGCTCCAAGAGCTATAGCTCTAGCAACACCTCCGCCATGGGTCAATTGGCTATTAGCCGCATTCACCATAGCGTCAGTAGCTACCTGGGTTATTCCAGTCCTGTATACTTTTATTTCCAGACCACTGGTGGTCCGATAGCTGAAACAATTTTGTGAAGTAAATTTTTCTTGCTGACTGTCCCTTGCAGGGCAGCCATTTTGTGAGTTGGCCTTAGGTTTCTTAGGCCTAGGCCTACCAGTCAGAGGAATGGTTGTGAATTTTACTGTACAATTTTTCCTATTATGTGTGGTCTGACCACACTTTGTGCATTGAATGGTTTTACTTTTCACTGGAGGAGAACCATTTTCGGTTCTCCTTGTTTGAGACTGAATACTTGGCTTTATATTACATGTTTTATTACCCGTATGTCCACCTGTCTTATTATTAACAATTTTATTTTTACAATTATTCATACATTCATTTTGTACATTATTTACATTAATTAACACTTCTCCCTGGTGATTTCCAGTTTCACTTCTGTTGGGAGCATGTGGCTTCTCATTAACTCTGCTCATTGCCCCATATGGGCAGAGTTCCCTTCGTTTAAATTGACTCGGCAATCGCGAGCGAAGTGGTTTGGCTTCCCACAGCGAAAGCAGCAAAAGGTCGCCCCTGGTGACCTTTCACCTGCTGGCTGAATATCTAGTGTTCTCACCTGCTTGGTCAAGTTAACGCGACAATCGCGTTTCACGTGGCCAACGCGGTTACAACGATTGCAAACCGGTCGTGAAAATCGTGTCGGTTTCTGATATCTGTTGTAATTTTGTCCTCCCCTATTTCTGTATGGACTATTGTACTGATTTTTGTTCTGATTCTGATATGGAGGTCGCGCATAACCTCCAGTATAATTTTTCGTTAAAATATTCACCTTATGGCGTCGGCGTGCCACGCCTACGTCCATGGGAGTCTCGTCCCTTGTCTCCAGAGGGAGATCTACATGTTCTTCCTGTTCGTCGATGGAGTCGCGAAATACAGGGTCCCGATAGCGCTCATATTCTTCGTATTGTCGGTCAAATGCCTTCCCAAAGGGCGCTTTTCCTTTGGCGGCTTCAGAGCGAGCGCGAAATTTGATTTTCGCGGCATTTTCAAATAATGCCTGACTAACAGCGTTTTCTAGCGTTTTGGGCATGCGTCGGATCAGTTTCATCCGAACATCGTTGTCATACAACCCGTCACAAAAGTAATCTGAGAGGTTTTTCTGAATGGTGGGGTTATCTATTTCCTGATCAAAGGCATCTTTCGCTAGATCAAGCAGTTGCTCAGCATATGAGACAAGAGTTTGATTTTTCCCTTGTCGCATATGGCGCAACTGATTGGTGGCCATGGAGTTATCCATTGTGGCGCTATAGCGACTTTTTAGTTCGCCATACAGTTCGGACCAGGGCATCTCAGGATTTTTCTTCATTGATCGTAAAATAAAATCAGCAACTACGAAGTCACTGGTTTGGGCGGCGATTTTAGGTCGTCGCTTCTCTTCCACATCATTTGTCTCACAAAAAAGGTCAAGAGATTTTATCCAACCCCGAAAATTCAGGGGGTTCCCGTCAAATTTTTTAATATGGGAATGAATGGATTGCGCCTGAGTGGCGTTAGCTGTCTTTGCATTACTCTTTTCACTTTGGCGCACGGTTTTATGCAGGTCAATTATGGCAGAAGATGTGGGGTCTTTGGCTTTCCTTTCAGCCTCTGCCAATTTTTGTTGTATTTTTAGTAATTTTGCTTCGGCACCGACTTTGTCAGTAGCTAACTGTAGTTCCAAATCAGCTTTCTGCTGTACGAATTCTGCTTTAACCTGGTCGAGGGCTGCCTGCGTATGGTGAAGGGTTTGTTGTGAGGCAGCATGCTGCTGCGTCAAGCTCTGAGCTTGAGAGCCCAGTTCAGCAATTTGCCGCTCATACTGACCCACAAGACCTTCCCTTTCCTGTTTTAGTTGAGTAATTTCATCAATGAACCGTTGCTCTCTTTCTGCTGGCGTGGCCATTTTTAATGAGTTTTATGAAATAATTTACAATGGGATTTTTCTGCCGTTAACGAACGTAAAATGAAGAAAATTGCACCTACCTTGCTAGCACTATAACTGTTGAAACACACGCGGCTGTCGTTTCAGAATTTCCTGGAATTCCTCGAGATTTTTCACAGTTTCCTGAGTTTCCGTTTTTCTCTGATGTTCAGTCAAAAGTTCGGTATATCTGATGAGCAGCGCTCGGTGCGACCAGTCGAGCGTAGTTTGGATGTGATAGCAATTGGCGGTCGGCGTCAGTGTAAATAATGGCACGTTGGACATGCAACCAGTTCCACCATAGAGTTGTACCAATTTTAGATTCAGAGGGCGCTGTCTGCGTCTGCTGTCTTACAAATTTTAGCTGCCAGGCGTTCAATTTTACCAGTAAAATTAAGGGATGTCTGTGTCTCATAAATAGTTAGCAAAAAGTTCTCACAAGTTCACTGTGCTCCCCAGCGGCAATGTTTTAAGTCAATTTCGGCTTCACTGGGTCTGTTAGGGTTAACAAGTGTTTCTAGAACGTTCACCCGATCGTTTCAAGAGAGTTAAAAGTCAGAGTCTACATCCTGACGAGCGGCACCATATAAACTGGCCTGTGGCATAGCAGGGTTAAGTACCCCGGATAAATGATCGTCTAGTGGTTTTTAGTTCGGACTATAATCGTGGCAAAAATGGCCACAGGACAATTTAAGTGTTCAGTCTTAAGAGGCAACCAGTTTCTGTAGAGTCTGCAACAATTCTTGATACTGCAGCCGCAGCGAAAGGGTGAATTCAAAAACACATAAAATGTACTTACAGTTTTCTACACTTTTATTAAAACCCTAAGTATAGTTCCTACAAGTTAAACTTTAAACAAATTTTCTCTCTCTGGTAAAAGTTTGAAAATATCAGATACGAAATGAGACTAAGTCGAAATTATCGCATCGCTCTCATCGCGTCCTGTGTCTGGAAATGTTGTCTGGCCTGGCAGCGTTCGGCGGCGTCCTTCCACGAGAATAGGAGAGTGACTTCTTGTACATACGGAAGACCAGAGAGAAGAGTCGTCTCGGGTGATTCCGTTGGTTTAAATACGGTTTGAATCGTGTCTACTCGGCAGAATTTACGTCATAAAACACCACAAAACACCACATATACCCCAAGATGGCGGAGAGGTATTTCTTAACCCCTTACTTCCATCCTGGGATAGTAGGGCATCCGGTGGGTATCCTATGCTAAGAGTATGCGTTCTCGCTTTTAAAAGGACAGTGGCACTTGGTAGGTGTATAACCGCAAAACCAATCAAAACCAACAGCGCCATTTTGTGAACGTGCAAGATTGCACAATTCTCAGAGCTGAAACTGATACTGGGTGTGTTGAGGTTAGGTCGGGTCAGTATACAATGCTAAAATCTGTCAAAAGCATTCTGATGGGGTTATTTTAGGTTAGGTTTTTACTAGCTCATATGCCAGTCATAATTGCAAATACTGTCAAAAACACCTTTTTACAGTAAGTGCGTAGAGTACTTCTGTAGGCCAGTTGCACTGCTATTATGCAATGCAAATATACGAGGAATTGAATAAAATTACATAACTTGGGCTTGAAAACAGCGTTTACTTATTAAAGTTTATACAACAGAGAATTATTACCAAGTAGGACTTGGCCACTCTGATTAACACATTAACACTTCGAGAACCAAGATTCTCGAGTGCAATCATAAGACTCCGACGCACCCCACGGAGGTTAACCCGACGCGCTCCGCGGAGGGGCTCCGTGGAGGGCATTTCGTTACAACCAGTTGGTCTTCAATAATTTTCGTTAAAGTCTCTATGAAATGGATAATTAATTTGAAAACATTTATAAAACAATTGAAAATATGTTGTTCTTCAATAATATTCGTTAAACACTTAAACAATTTAAAGAAATTAAATGGCGTAACAATCTGGACTTTTCGTTAAAGAATTAAATAATTTTTAAAGGAATTAAATGACGTATGTTCATTTAATATAATATATTAATAATTTTCGTTAAAGAATATATAATTAATTTCAAAGTAATTTAAAAACACTTCTTAAAAAACAAAATGGCGTGTCTGTTTGAAAGAAATACATGTATAATAATAATAACTCTTTGGCCAGCCGCTGATTTGTCGCGGTCCTCATAAGAGAAGGCCATCATTCCCCCTGCACCCCACCCCCTCTTCCCCTCCTCTCCTCCCAGCATTCAGATATAAACTGCTTAATAGTGTCCCTCACTTCCTCTTTTTCAATTTCTTCAATAAGCATTCCTACCCTCTCCCTCGTGTCCCCCTTCAGCCATCTATCCTTTGTTTCTTCACCCCACTTCTGCATTATTCTTCCAGTAAATTTTATTCTATGAGGTATATACTGTGGGCATTCCAAGAGAAAATGTTCCAGGGTCTCCACTACTCCAGAGTGGCACATTTGGCATCCCTTTTCTCCATCTCTCCCAATTTTTCCCCGAAGCTCCAGTGATCTTGATCTCAGTTTGAACAGCAGTGACCCTCCAAAGGTGCCATCTAGGTACTTCTCAAAAGCGGGCTTTTCTTTATATTGTAACCCCTGCAGTGATCTTTTCACGCTAACCCCTGCTCGCCAGTTTCGATTGCAATCTTCCATGACTCTCTCTTTGACAAACCTTTTGCCTTCTTTCATTCCTACTTCTATGTTTGTGACCTCTATAGAGTAATTGTCCATTAGTTCCCTCACATGTTTTGACCACCCCGTATCTATATTAGAATTCCAAATGGTATCGAGCATTAATTTGCACCACCGGTTGTCAGGCAGGTTTCTCAAGTAGTTAAAGTAACACAGTTTTCCCAAATCTACCCTGTCCTTGATTTTCATCCACCCAAGCTCCCCCCTTACTGCTTCCAAAGCTGCAGCATTACTCGACCCTGTTATCCATCTGCCGGCATCATTCTGAGTACTTTCCAACTTCTTAATAACGGTTTGGTTTAATGGAATCACGTCCGTGCCATACGTTATACTTGGTAAACCCACCCTCTCCCACAGTGTTTTCCCCACAAAGACCTTGTTGAAACTATTTTTCCCTAAAAGTTTTAGTTGGTTCAGAATTCTTTTCCCCTTCAGAATCAGTTTGGCTGAGTAATTTCTGTACACCCCTCTTCCCGTTATATTTATGCTTACCCCTAGATACTCATACTCTCCCGTTTCTCCTACAGTGATTTGTTTGCTTTCCCCTTCGGGGATTGAGAACTCCCCCACTCTCCATCTCTTCGTCATATCTACCTTGCGTCCAACGGGTATTACCTTGCTTTTATTTTCATTTAGTTCGAGCCGCCAAGTGTTCCCATATCTACCAACAATTTCCAGCAATTTCTCTAGCCCCTGTTCAGTTCTAGACATTAACACCATGTCGTCCGTAAAGAATAAGCCTGGTACCTTTATGTCTCCAACATTTACCCCCTCCGCACTCTGAATTAGTTCGTCCCCTAAATCTTTAACATACAATGCAAACAAAATCGGTGAAAAGATACACCCCTGCTTGAGGCCTATATCCATAGGGACTCGTTTTGTAGTGATACTCCCTAGACTGAGTTGGCTTTGCACATCTGTATACAGTGCTTTCATGATTCCCACAAAGTCACCCCCCAGTCCGATGCCCTCGAGCTTTCGCCACATACCTTCCCTCCACACTCGGTCGTACGCTTTTTTCACATCTAGAAATGCCAGAAACATCTTTTTCTTTTCAGCCTTTGTTGATTCTATCAGTTGGGTGAGTGTAAATAGGTGATCAGTGACTCTTCGACCTTTCCTGAAACCATTTTGAATTTCTCCTAAAAAACCTTTCTCTTCAATAACTTCCTCAAGTTGATTGTGGGTATATGAAATGCTTCCATAAAGCAACATTGAGAAGTGTCAGTGCACGTAATTGGAGACCAACTGCGTTTGTGAACAATGGGTCACCTACCCCTTTGCTTTGATACATGAATACATCAGTGAAATTTAAATGGCTGAGGCATGTTTTTTGTTTTCTCATTCATTATGGTCTGTCGCTTATCAAAGCAGCCCTTAAGTGTTTAACAGTTGATTGTGGGTTAACTGTGGTCCACTGTGTTTAAAATTGACAGGATGGAGTTAATGTCCGGCCAGCATTTTTCTCAAAGGTGACAATAATTGCTTTTAACTCAAGTAAAAATGGAAAGTTGCTAATTTAAGGGCCTATATAAGTAATGAAATTTTGTTTATTTTGAAATTCTCACCTCTCATATTCCTTAAATTCAGATTAAATATACACAAATTATACATCAAAATGAAGGTTGGGATGTATAGAACACGAAACACATGTGTAATCAACTCATAGAGTCGACTGTAGGCACCACTGGTTCCTGGAAGTCTGCTGCCGTATTCGCACCAGAACTGATAATTTAATAATATTTCACGAAAACAACTTGTGGCCAAATGTGCTTTATATATCCATAAACAAAGCTAGGGGATAAAAATCCTTCAAAACACGGCGACAGAGCTGCATTGTGGAAAATTTCAAAGCCTTTGCTTTTGTTTTCGTATGAGTATACTTTCGATTTCCGGTCGACGTCATCGGACAGAAAAAGCATGTAAAAATAACGCCGTCTAAAATCAAATAATGAAAAAGATCGCCTTCATACAGTATACTGTTATTAGATAGAGATTGCACAGTTGCCATATTCAGTGCAAGGTATCATGATACCTGTTGAAATTTCTTAGAATTACGATTTTGTTTTCTGATGGAAATTCGTGGTAACGAGTGATTTGCGCATGTCTGTCGAGCATGGAAACCATCTTCAATAAAAAAAATGCAGACATTGTTCTCCTTTTCCAAAATGCAGACCTATGGCTGTATTCGAAAGTGTTTTGAATGCCTAGCTTTGTTCTTGGATATATGAAGCACATTTGGCCACAAGTTGTTCTTATGAAATATTATTTTATTATCAGTTCTGGTGCGAATACGGTAGCAGACTTCCAGGAACCAGTGGTACCTACAGTCGACTCTCTGAGTTGATTACTTACGTGTTTCGTCTTCTATACATCCCAACCTTCATTTTGATGTATAATTTGTGTATATTTAATCTGAATTTAAGGAATATGAGAGGTGAGAATTTCAAAATAAACAAAATTCCATTACTTACATAGGCCCTAAAGTTGATAACCCTGCGACTTCTTTATCGATGAAAATGTATCATAGAAAACAGTAAAGTGTTAACGAGCCAATAGAAAGCAACACCCCTTTGTAATGGTCTCTGCACAGGTGAGCCAATCAGCGGGCAGGAAATCACCACGTGCACCCATCAAAGGTCATTCAATGTTTCTGATCGACTGAAAATATGAAGAAAATATTTCGTGTTTGTGACAAGACCTACCCCACTCCGATCCACCCTTTGCCCACTATGAGGTGATGAGCACACAATCGAAATTAATTCCCACATACAACGCTTCGATTGACACCCCGCCTATATAAGCCCCCCCCCCCCCCCCCCCCCCTTCCTCACTCACAGCCTGCGCCAAGTCTATATCCATGGTACAGCACAGGTTGAAATTAATTACTTCAAGCATCATATTACAGCACAAGTCTAAATGAAATCTGATTCATTGAACCATACTACAGCGCATGTCAAAATTAACTCTATCGTGCAATTTTTGAAGTATGTCCCTTTGTGTCACTATCAGCAGCTATGACTATAACGTAACTTTAGGGTAAAAAACTCGACACCTTTCTGCGGCAAATGTCGACGTAAAAACAAGATAATACACGAGAACAACTTGTGTACCTGCATTTTGTTGATAAAATAAGTCTTGTATTAGACCACATTCCGGAGTACTATTAATGTACCCCTCTTAATAAGCCTTTTTCGAAACTGCTATCTTGGACTTTAATCTATGCAAGGTCACATGTTGCGAGGTGTAAACAAAGAGATTTCCATGTTTATCGCGTTGATTTCTGTGTCAGCCAAACCAACTAGTTTTGTGAAATATCAAGTTTAAATTCGTAAAGCCGATGTCCACATTCGAATTAACTGAAGGGGCAAGCCTGGACGATGTTAAAAGATGGAATATCGCAGGTTTACAGAGTTTTTTTTACGGAGGCAAGGACTTGTTTTGAATGGCAACAAGGACACAAGTTTCTCGGCTTGGAAAATCCCCCGAAGTTGTTGCAAATAGTGCCCATGGCCACCGAATAATGACACAGCGTGCATTCAAACACTATTTATGTCGATAGGAACTCAATTTGAAAGAAAGAAAGTTCTCATACAATATTGCTATTGCCTTAAACAAATGGTAATCTTCGCTAAATGTTTTTTGAATTCGCACTAATGAACTCAATGGGGTCCGAAGCATTTCACCCGCTCTTATCTTCCATTGCAAAAGACGTGTTTTCTTGAAATGTTTACACCTCGCGACCTGTGACCTTGCATAGATTAAAGTCCAAGATGGCAGTTTCGAAAAAGGCTTATAACCACCGACTTTTTTATTAGATCACAGTAGAAGTGGGCAGTGTTTGTTTTGAATAATAGCCGAATAGTCACGAAGTTACATTCGGTAATTTACGGGGATTTCCAAAACTGAGCAAATGCGATAATTGTCGAGAAAGACACTCGGTAGTTTACGAGACACTACAAATAAAACAATGAAAAAATCTGAGATACACCTGGATATACTGCATTTTTTTAACAAGCAATCGATACTAACCAGATATCAAAAACGAATCAAACTGATTACTAATAAATTACTAATCGCTATGAAATCTGTGGTCAAATGATATCTTTTTTTTGTCAATAAATTACGAAACTATATGAAATCTGTGATCCAATGAGTCCCTCACAACTCCTCACAAACAATGAGTACTCACAAACAATGAGTATTCACTCACAAACAATGAAACCATTGAGGGGTCCCTCACAAACAGTGAGGAGTCCCTCACAACCTCCTCACAAGCAATGAGGAATCCCTCACAATGCCTCACAGAGAGTGGCAGTTCCCTCCCAAATGTTTCCTCCACCCTCATTCAAGAAAATCTGATACTTCAAACATAGTGTATCTGATGAACTGGGGCGGGGGGGGGGGGGAGATAAACTAACCTCTCTGATAGCTATCCCATAATACATCATTCCATCAAAACGTTTTTTCTACTTGGAAACTTTTTCTGTCCCCAATACCTTTAAGGCTACTTTGAACATGCCTACGGTTCAGGGACACTGGTCCTACGCTCTACGTAGGCCTAGTTGAATAAAGCATCTGCCCTTGTTACGAAACTGATAACGTCCCCAGTGTGTGTTCAGTCCTCCAATAAGGAGATTATAAACAATAAACGAAATATTTTCAATGATATGAGTTTTATTTCAGCTATAAAAAAAATATTACATGTTTTTTTTACATTTCAGTAACAAACATAGTAGAGTCCTTTTCACAGTTCGATAATATAATAAATATCTTCTTGGGCTACCTCTTATCTCCATCTGTTTCTATTGACACGTCTGAATTATTTATTTATTTTATTGGTGTTTAAGGTCACATACTTATGGACACGTCTGAAAACGTATAGTTTCTTAATAATGGGTCAAATATATATTTTCATTTCTCGATTGCGAATTTTTAGGCTTCGCTCAGTCTCCGAAGGTGATTTTTCTTAGGGACTCCAAAATCTGAACTCTTTTTCACCTGGGAGTAAAGAGGAATCTTAGGCAATTTGTATTACCCTGGTAAGTATTTTAAAAATAAATTTGGGTATAAAAATTTAATTTTTTTACATTCTAAATTTTAGCCTGGCGATAGGTGCAGGCTCTCGCACAGGAGGTTACTAGCAGTCTAAGCCGCTATTTAAACAATAAACTTTTTTTTAAATATCAAGATTCTAATGTGATTACTAAAAATAAGCAAAATGATTACTGCGTGCACTGAACGCTGGCTACCTGATACAATACCGACATTGAAAAATGTTCTAGGTACACCACACGTGGCATCTGGCTTATGTGTGAGAACGTCATGTAATAACGCTTCTGGTTGGTCAGTCGTTACAACGTACATAAAAATGTTCGACACAAAACAATGCCAAGAAAAAGTGTCAACAGACCGCCGAAGGTGATATCTGCCCTTAAAGATATCAGCTTCATCCACTTAATTCATGTTTAATCGCGGTATAAATACAAGATTCGACTGGAGCAGAGTACGGGGGATAGGAATCAATGCCCCTTGTTGGGGTTTCGGCGCCAGTGAAATACAGGACAAACTCCAACTCCGGTCGTTGATCACAGTCTCCTGTACTCCACCCTAGTTATGTTCTGTCTTACTAACCACATATATGCACCTGGAAAACTGGCAAATTTTGGGGGTCACAGACTCTGCATCTGTAGAGGATGATTTCGATAAGCTTCAACATATGAAGGGTCGTTGGCTATACCACGCTCCTCTGTGATAATGGCAACACGACATGGCCCACGTGCGCTATCATGGCAATCCATACGACACCCAGCTTGCTTAGCGACATGCATGACATAGTAGGATGGAGGGAAAAATAAAATAATGAATGACGAATTGTGTTTATCTGTTCATTGGGATTTAACGACTCTTTTAACAGCAAGAGTCACATTGTGTCGGACGAATTGTGTATTTTTTCATCTTGAATGAAACACAATGTATGTCTATATTAATTTCAGTTTTCAAAAAATATTTCAAAGCATATTTTAAAAAGAACACATAAATTCAGTAAAATCAAAATCAGCCACGTGAGTTTTTATGTTCCAATTTAACCATTCACGTAACGGATAGGGCACATCCGAACGCGTCATTAACAGACTCAGCAGCTGAAAAAAAGTATTTTTTCCGAAACTTTAAAAAAAATGGGGTCAGGATTTGCCCAAGGAGGCTTGCGCTCTCCGGCAAGGAGGGGGGGAGCTAGGGTATTCCCCGATAAAGGAGGCTATTCTCCCGACGGGGTAAACGATCGCCCTCCCAGGCAGGATGTTTGCAGCCCCCTTGATTCCCTTTGCCTAACGTCGAGCGCAACTTACAACATTACGTGTACAGTACCCATATGAGACTGGTCAATTAATACCCCAGTTATTGATGCTAAATTTAGATTAGTGCTATCTATTTATAGAGGAACTATTTATGAGTGGGCGTGTACAATTAATTACTTATCTTCATTGACAACAGAGCAACAATAACAATAACATTGGCTTTGATATATTTTATTTCATTCAAGTGTTTCAACTTTTAACAAGCGATAAACAATAGAAACATAATACACTGCACATAGATATTAACATAAATAAGTTTGTTTTTTAATCTTTTAACTTCATTTGATTTCTTAAAACTAACACTACAATACGCTCAACGTGGATTGAAACAAAAACGCCACCGCGGTGTGTTCTCCACCGTGGAGTTGCAGTGGACCACAGTGTTTGATCAGTGTAGACAGTTTTCAGAACACTGTGACCCGTCGTGGTCACGAGCTTTAAGGATTAGCTTAATTGCTTTTGCATGTCAGTTTCTCTGCTGATTAATAAATACTGTCTTGTGGCGTCAACTGGCAAGACAACAGCGTTTGTTACTGGTAGTAGATAATTTATTTTAAATTAAAATTGAAATTTGGAGGAGGCAGACGGCTTCTATTGCTGTGGTTTGAAATTGTAAATTGGGAATATAACAGTCAGTTCCATTTGGTTAAGTACAAAGTCCTCGTCACTTTCGAAACTAAACTGTTGTGTTTTCGCGATCGATTTGATCGAGGAAATAAATAAACCAGACTTCAGAAAAACAACTAATATTCGCGAAGTTTCCAATTTCACATTTTGTTTACAGCTGTAGGCCAAACATGATGAACCGTGTTTTTCTTGGCTGGGAAGTGGGGGCGAAAAAGCCTCCTGCGCTACGAAAACGCCCAGGGCGCACGGCTAATTTTCGAAGTGATACCAGTTTACGACAGTCACCTCGACCAGCCCATCTTCGTTCCTGTCTTACTCTTGTCGGGCTACGCTATTAAAGATTCTTATAAAAAGGATATAGTAAAAAGAAAATATAGTGTTTTTGAATGGATACCAAAAAGTATCTCACTCGTGACTGAAACTAATGGATATTTCACAGGGCGGGTTTCGGGGGTGGACGGGAGATATTTGCATACCGAAACAAATATCCTTCATCCAATTCTGTAGTGGTTTGTACATACTTTTATACGCTTTGCATTTGCAGATTTTTCAACGTTCCTCTACATTGTTGTTATTGGTATTATCAATTGAAATAGCCTAAGCCTGTGTGTATGTAAAAATACGTGGGTGGATATAAGGGAGATAACGAATTAAAATATCTCGGAATGTGCCATTCTAAGAGAAAGTACACTTCAGTGGGAAAGAGATAGAGAGAGACAGATATACGTGATGGGGGGGGGGGGGGGGGGTAAGAAAAAGTGAAAGAAAATTACTACACGAAAGTATACGCAAATGCATGTGGGAGTATGTCTGCATATTACTCTGTGTATGTGTGGGGGGGGGGGCGGGGGGGTGTCCGCAAGGGTGTGTGTGTTGGTGTGCGTGCACGTGTTTTGGTTTTTCGGGTTTGTTTTTTTTTTTGTTTTTTGGGGGTTTTGGTTTTTTTTATGAACTACTATAAAAAAAGCCCTACCTCTGATGAAAATGTGTCTCATAAGCCTTCATAGGCTGTATTTCATATAAATATTTTGTAAATACTCTATTATATTATGTATGATTATTGAAATGTGCCACTTAAATAAAATATTCTACGACTACATTAAAGTAGTCGGGATTGAAGTGATTAATTAAATATAGTAGATTAAACTACCATCTGCACAAGGTGTGAAATAACATTTGAGTGGCGCGACAAAGCACAGAGCTGTCCTTCAAACCAACATCAGTTTTAACACCTCTGCACATGACAAACTTGAGAAAAAATAAGAGACATAGCAACATTTACAATTACTTTTTATTAATTCAGCAATCATAATTCTAACCATATGTAAATAAAATCAATAGAAAATATTTTTTTTATTTTTCAATAATGACATGCCGATCGACAAGCCAGACCACCACACATCATAACCATAGCTCAAACATGCCCCGAAATTTCGTATTATTGCCATTTAAATTGTGTTTGTTCTTTCCGATGAGAGGGTGATAAGCTAAATGAGAATTTTTAGTTATTCCATCAGTTTCCACACCTTTTTTCACAAATTTATACGTATCTTACTTTGAAATTGACAGTGTCCAATGATAAATAAATGTTGATTAGCCCTTTTACTGCCACGCCTACTTTATCCATTACTGGAGTATCTCTATGTACGGCTTTAAGTAGTATGTCTGGCACGTTTCAGGTCTAGGTTGGGGGACGCAGGTCGGGGACCCCGGAAGTGACGTCATGTCACGCGACCCAGTGGCGCCATGTTGTGTTGTCATGGTAACCCGCGTGAGCGGCCATGTTGTGACGTCATCGTAGTGATACGTGGTGTTAGTGCGCATGCGCATCGCGTGTTGTTAGGGTGATACGTATTTCCGTCGGCCATTTTGTATACTGGAGGCCGCCATCTTGGTTTCTATGATAGCACGTGGCTGCTATGTTACCCAAAGGCCTATAACAAGACAGGAGTATGTTTGGAGATTGTGTTCGATTGAGCAGGAGTGATTTTCCGTTTCGTAGAATTACCACAAACAACCCAATAAGTTTTACTATTTCGAATTCTTTTAGAATTCTCTGCTTCTTTCTATATATGCGATAGTTTTCGTCTACCTGACCATGTTCCTTTATCCTGGAGTATACTCCAGTAGAGTAGAAAAGCCTATCAGCTGGAACAGCTTTGCTTATTATTACTATATTTAGCTGTTCTGGCCTGTTCTTGTTAGTTCTGACCCTATTCCGACTACTCTTGTTGTTTCATTTATCTAGATCATCCGATCACTTCACTTTCCTGACGCTAACTAACCAATCAGATTGCTTGATTTCCCATAACCTGTACTTAACCGTAAGAGTTATCTCCCCTTATTACAACGAAGTCCTATCCGATTCTCATCACCTCTATATCCAATGGCCACGTTCCATGGAATCCCTTTTTGTGAAACGCCTCTGGTTATGGAATCCCTTTTTAGTCTTATGAGGCCATGAGGGCCATGAGAAAAGCCCTCAATGAGGCCTAATTTACTATCCCTCTTAGCCTCATTTCAGTATTTAACAGAGATAGTAATGATGCCTCATTGAGGGCTTTTTCACATAGCCCTCATGACCTCATACGAGTATACTCTAGACAAAGTAACATGGTCAGTCAGACGAAAGCTATCGCATATATAGACAGAAACAGAGAATTCTAAAAGAATTCGAAATAGTAAAACTTATCGGGTTGTTTGTGGTAATTCTACGAGAAAAATTACTCCTGTTCAATCGAACACACCATCCAGACATACCCCTGCCTTGTTATAGGCCTTTGGGTAAAATAGCAACCACGTGCTACCACAGAAACCAAGATGGCGTCCTCAAGTATACAAAATGGCCGACGGAAGCACGTATCACCCTAACAACACGCGCTGCGCATGCGCACTAACACCATGTATCACTATGGGGATGACGTCACAACATGGCCGCTCACGCGGGTTACCATGACAACACAACACGGCGCCACTGAATCACGTGACATGACGTAACTTCCGGGGTCCCCGACCGGGGTCCACCAACTTAGACCTGAAACGTGCGAGACATATTACTCCTGTACGCGAGGAAGTTTAATAAAATGTATGACATACTTGGAGCTCTATCACCTGATTAATTGTTGGAAAGGACTCTCTGAGCCGAGTGGGGGGGGGGGGGGGTCAGGGGGGCATACCCTGACCTCAGACCCTCTAGCCGCGTCCTTGTACTACCAATAGGGCCTTCAAGCAAGCGGATCTTAAAGCTAATGAGTCATTTTCAGGGGAATCCAAGCGTTTCTACCACAATTACTGCCCGGGTTTGTGGTCTTGAAAGGGCAAAGCGCCCCTCATTTCTCAGGCTTCTTACTTTTCTGATTCACAGGTTCATTTCGGGTGTTGACAGTTAACTTTGCCGATTCAGAAAGGAAGCCTCTACGTGGCAACTACACCGGTTTCAGTAAATAGTATCTTGCTATGACTAGACATAAAAATACAACCACACAGTCTGACACAGTTATAGGAAATGGCAGCAGATAAACGTGATAGGTCGTTCTTTGTTAGGATTTGCTGGCCAGTGTCATGAGACAGATAGCATTGCTCATATGTTTACTTGTACACACGGAAGCTGAGTCTGGCTTCTTGATTTTTTTTTATTTTTACTTGTCGTGCCTTCGCATTTACGACAAGAGATTTGATTTTCATGTAGGCCAATTTAACTCGACGACTTCTCAGGTTGTCCCAGAGGAATATGTCGAAGCAAAATGAAACAATCGATTATCAATGGCACCAAATTAACCAATCTTTGTGAAATGGTTCTGCGCTGATATTCGAGAGCTGTCTGTTTGGAAACGCTGAATAATGTGGAGCAGCACGACAAGCCCTTGGCCAACAGAACTACCACTGAGTTTTGGGGCCAAAAGACGGGAATGTGGCTAAGGGGTCATCAAAGGGGCGTGTCGATTCGGAGAATTCCAACTTCACTACGCGCCAGTTAGAAACATTCCGACTGCAGCCTCCAGAAATTCTAGCCTCATGAAAATCTCTTTGCAATCGCCCAATTGGATTTTTTTCTGACTGACGACCGGAATCAAAAAATCGAATTGGAAAATTGTTCGGACTTTCGATTTAAGGAATTTTTAATAAGTGCTAAATTTCAGTCAAAACATTCTGTCAAATTTTGCCAATTTGTTTCTGGGATTTATAATTTTTTTCAACCAGAGCTCCAAAATGTCCAATTATAGAAGATTTAGGGAAAAGATTGGGGAAAGAGGGTCAGCTCTCCTCCGACTCCCCTAACAACAGTAGTACTCATGATTTATTATGATTTATTATTTATTAGAATATGAGGTCATTTTCAGCATCTGTGGTTATTTTGCGTCTTCAGCGCACTCTTAAATCAATTGGGTTGAGGAATATGGGCCCTATTCAAATGATTTTAGAGGGCATAAATATGATGTGAACTTAAGTTAATCGTTTATACTTCATTTCCCGATGTAGGGGTCACTCTGTCCAGTTGTCTGTTATCCAGGGAACTCGAGCGCAGTAGGTGTGATTTAGGCGTGGGGTGGGACAGTGCGGAATGATGTGCAGGGCTGACCATTGGATGGATTGACAGAGAGTCTGTGCGAATTGAGGATCTTAGGAGTAAGATAAATAAGGCGGGGTCGTCGAGGGTTATTCCGGTAAAAATACCGTTTGATAGTGGATGGAAGGTGGTTGGCAGCTTGATGAGAGGGATAGGTAGTATGGAGGTAGATGACAGGGATGGGGGATGGTTGTGTAAGGGGTGGGTGCAGTGTCAACAATAGTTCAACCGTGTCCGGAGAGAGAGAGGGGGAGAAAGAGAGCGGGAAGGGAGAGAGAGAGAGAGAGAGAGAGGAGGGAGGGATGTAGGGAGGGAGGGAGAGAGAGAGAGAGAGAGAGAGGGGATGTTGCCACCACATAGGGGTTGGGGAAAGACTGTCTAGTTGGAGTAAAATGATAGACAAAGGTAGAAGTCCTCTGAGAGAAAACTGTGCTTGTCGAGAGCAGTATAGTTGGAGGGGTAGATAGACGGGGGGGGGGGGGGGAGGGGGGGGGCACGGTGGGATGAGGTGGATGGTAGTATTACGGGTTCAGGATCAGATGTAATGATGATGGTGAATGTGGGTGGAAAAAATATCGAGGAAAGAGGGCCAGTTCGGCTGAAAGATATACATAGATTTGATGACGAAGTTACACAGCAAAAATGCGAGTATTGTTTTATCGGGGTTCAACACAGTGATGGGTGGGAGCAGGGGCGTAACTGTGAGGGTGTTGGAAGGTGTGACACACCTCACCCCAATTGTTTTCCAGTTGGGACATTTTCGTCAGGAATGGTGTCTAAGATATCAATTCTCTCTTGCTAGTCATCGTGTAATTTCTAAACCCTTTACCCAACGTAACGACCAAAACCGGCCAGCGCTATTGTCAAAAATCTACAATTAATTTTCATTATCTCAAAAACATAGGTTATGAACCCTCGTTGGAACGAGCTCGTTTAGTTCGTTCCAACGAGGGGCCATAACCTATGTTTTTGAGACAAAAAATGAAAAAAAATTAGTTATTCAAGAATTTTTTTTGCAAGCGTCGTCTCCTTTTGATGTCAGGTAAAGGGTTAAAAGACTAGATTTGATACTTGAACTTGTGTCACACACAAAGTCAGTCAAACAAATGGTGGACTGTGGTACCAGATTTAGGCTGTTGGTCTCCAACATGGTCAGTTGGGAGTACCAGTCCGGTACATGTTAACTGAATAAGAAGTTGCGTAGCCACTACTACTCGTGTATTTTGTTTATTCACTGATAAATATTCAGGAAATATTTTTTTATCTAAAATGCCAACTTCATCATCAGATGGCAACTTCATAATCAAGGCATGCCTTCGGTGAATATGGGAGTTGAGCCATCACAGTCAGGACAAATCAGGTTTATACCCCCCCCCCCCAATTGTCCATCTTCACGCCCCCCCCCCCCCCTCCTCCCCCGAGTAGATGGAGTGAACGAAACTTGGAATACCGTTGTTGACAACTGGGGGTTCTTTGAGGGGTAAACGGGATTTGTAGAGTACACGGTCTTTATCTCAATACAAGGTACAAAAGTGTTGGGAAGGAACATTTCACAGTTAGGTGGGTGGGTAAAGCTTGAAGAGGAAAGCAATTTGAAGAGCGGATACGTAATAAAGACAGAAAAAAGTAGACCCCCCCATCAAGAGGTAACAATCACAGTTCTGAGAGGTCACGCGTTTTAAAATGGGATACAGTAGCATCCAGGATATCCGTAGGAAAACAATTGCACACTAAAAACTAAAGTGTTAAAACTGACGCTTTCAAGGTGTTAAACCCATTCTAACTCTTAGGGTTTGATTTTAACACTCAAAGTGCAATGCTTTAAGCACTTAGACAATACAATCATCAGACATCTGAAACTTGAATGGATGGCACTTCCCATGTGTCTAGCATTGGTGGTTCTTCCAGAATCGTCCATAATTTGATTTGCGCTTGGTGGGTACATAATTAAAAGGACACAACGTAGATGACACGGATCAGGCTCGAGAGTTCGAGCCTGATCCGCGTCATCTGCGTTGTTTCCTTTTAAGTGTCGCGACATTACACTTGTCAAGTGGTATTATTGTAACACCTGGCAAGTTCTGGGATATCTACACTGGAACAAAGTGCTAGTTCAGCACTTAGTAAGTGTTAAATACAGCACTTCAAGTGCAGTTTTTAACACTTTAGTTTTTAGCGTGCGAACTCATGTCTTTAGTGGGGGAAGAAAATATTGATCTAATAGACCGCAGTGAAACATGGATTGGATAGGATGAACGCATTGACCAGATCAAGGGGCACGTGCATGTAGTTCGGACAATCAGAAGGCTAGAGGGGGGGGGGGGGTGCATATAAAGGAGGAGGGGTCAGATTCTGCGATAATCGCCCGCCGACTTATCTGAAGTAGATTCAACACACCCAGCGAAAAGCGAAATTCTTATTGGCGAAAATAGAAGCATTGCAGCGGGGAAAGCATATATTTGACAGTTCAAGGGCGGAAAGCCTGATTCGATATGTGTAAGATACCCAGGTCCAGTGTTACACGTGTGAAGTCACCGATTGCTGATATCTCGACAGATATGAATCTAACCAAGTAATAGCCTCTTTTTCATTGATCCAAAACAAATAATTACAAAATCTTCTCAGATCGGCTCCAGTTTTCTGACAGTGATATTATTCCTCATTCTTTTCATGAAGTCCAAAGTGCCCTCTCGTCTCAGTTCAGATGTCCGAACGTCTCGGCTTCCCCGGCGGGGAAACCGCAACGTCCGGACAGCCAAATTATCGCTACTCCCACTTGAACGAATCTCAGTTTATGACTCTGAATCTTGAGTTTGCTTTAAATTTTATGTACAACTCTCTTCTTCTTCCACACAATACCCACTCATTGCCGCCATTAATGCCTCGTCATTCAAAAACTCCGCTTCAAACTACCCCATTATAATTTTTATAACGCCAGTTTTCTCGATTGCGTTCGACGAGTAACAACTTCGATACGCCTGGTATCGACACATGAAGGGAAACAACTTTGGTATGGTTAATATCGGCCTAGGTCGGCGTCATATCGGCCGAGTTTGATGAAGTCATACCAGCCGAGCTCGATAGAGAGCAATTCTGGGGAAGAAAATCATATCTAACAAATAATGAGAATGTTCTCCCCGGAAGGTTTTCTAAAAGTGTCGAAGAAAAGCGATTCCCGCAGAGGGGAAATCCAGCATGGGTTCAGGAAAAGATGAAGAGTCAAGTATCACTTGTTTACTCTCTACCAAACTGATAAAATCAACACACGTCAATGGGAGAAAGATGTGTATGACCCTTCTAGATGTGAAAAATGACAGAGTTTGGATGGAGGCAATATGACGGAAACTTGAGTGTCCCGGATTTGGAGAAGGTTTGTCGGAATCATTATTATTATTTATTATTTATTTATTGGTGTTTAAGGTCACATACTTATGCACAATGGCTAATCGTGACCGTGACAGTTTTACGAGTGGATGAAGCCGGAGTACTCGGAGAGAACAACCGGGCAGCTGTCAGCTCTTCAACATCGCAACTCTGAACTCTGCACCGCGGCACAGGCAGGATTAGATTGGTTGAAGAGTGCGCCTTAGTACACAGTGTCATCGTGCCCCCATGTAGGCAATTGGAGTTAAGTGCCTTGTCCAAAGACACAACGCGGGAGCGCCAATCAGTAGCTGAAATGGTCACCCATCCAACTACTAACCTCGCTCTTTGTTGCTTAACTTCGGTGATCTGACGAGAACCGGTTACCGCGACGCCACCACGCCGCCTTGAATCAAGAAAGCAATGTGCAGGAATGTGGAGAGAATGAACACAATCTAGGTCACATCACAACAAAAAGGGTCCCGATGGAGATAGGCCTTAAGTAGGGGTGCACCCCGCAACCGACTCTGTATGCATCGTACATAAAAGATTTGGGAGAAGTGATGATGGCAAGAGCATAAGGGGTTAGCGTTCTAGGTTGGGTAGATAAAAATCCCACGGTTATTCTTTGTTGATGGCATTGTTGTTTTAGCTGAGGGGGGGAGGAACTACAGAAACTGCTAACCTTTGAAGAAAAGTATGGGGATAAATGCGACTAGAACCGAGGTAAGATAATACCAGTGGGCCGTAGGGTAAATGAGGCTCGAAGGTGGGGATTATTAAATTTTCTAGAAGTGAAAAGAAAAGCAAGCATTTAACAGGAAGTTTGATTATATATAGGGAAGAATTTATGTGTTACGAGTAGAGGTATGTTCAGAAATAACACCAATAAACTTATTACTAAGAGTACATAAATACTAAATATGTTAGTTTAGTGTTAAAACTTCTTGGAAAGAATACTTTCAACAAGATGTCCGTTGACAAAATTTATTAGGAGAGGGTATAACTTATAGAACAGATGTGATCCCTTTAAACAAAACGGTAGTGAAGAACCTGGATATTCTGCAAAATGATGCGGGGGTAGGGGCGATGGATAACGCAGCCGTATTGGAAGCGGTCAGATGGCAATTCGGGTAGATTACTCGAATTACCCGGTAAACCGTCCAAAGAGCAGATGGTTTTAAACGGCGTGTATATTGTATTCTAACATTCAGACAGGGTGGAAGCGGCTGGTGGGGCAGGTTGGGCTGCTGATAAAAAATTATTATATCGAGACTGTAGACGTAGAAGGGGGACTGAATCAGAGTTCTCGATGATTGCAAAGGAGAGTGAATCAAGTAATTACGAGAACTTCATCTAAATAAGCTGGAGTCCAGCCATCGTTTCAGATGGTGTGTAAAGGTCTAGTGGTTTAGGTATTGGACTGATTGCGGGGCAAAGTTAATGTGAGTACGATTCCCGGCGGGGATATCAGAAACCGACATTCTAATTCCCACAGAACATGGTTGTGTCCTTCAAAATACACACACGGACCCTTACAGGTCTTCGTCTGAGGCAAAACACAGCATTTTAGTTGTATTGTAGCTAGCGTGTTACACACTTTCAAGCAGCTTCCCAAAGGAAAGTGAATCAAGTAATAACGTGAACTTCATCTAAAAAAAACTAGCTTCCAGTTATCGGTTAGACGGTGTGCAATGGTCTGATGGTTTAGTTGTTGGACTCCTTATTGCCAGGCGTAGTTGCCGTGCGTTCGACTCCAGGTAAGAAATCATAAACCAATATTCTTACCAAACCAACATTCTAAATTCTTCCATGAAAACATGACTGTGTCCTTCAAAATATACGCGTTCTTTTGCACATCTTCCGTCACACTCATTAAAGAAGTTGCATTTTTGTGAATCCATCTTTCAATTTTTTCGACCGGACCGGACCGGACCAGGGTAAGTCAAACGCGCCATCGAAATTCGCGCCCACGGAACGTGTCATGCTAAATGAAGCGGTGAGGGGGTAATATTTTCCCCCACTTAATTTCACCTCGTGCTGGGTTATAGTATATACCCCACCCCATATGAGAAGGTACAGGGTCCTCATCAGAAAAAAAGATCAACTTTTCACACCAATTGGTTTACCCTGGGTACTTTTCGAAAGCTTAAGTACATAGAAAGTAAAGAAATAACTATAGTAAAATTACTCAAGAAACATAAGAGTGGGAGTACTTGAACCAGTTTTTAGGAGTTGGGGCACAGGTGTTCTAAGGTTGACATTTTTTAGGGAAAGTGATGGGAGAACGAGTCCCTCCCCCAGCAAGCCCATGGCTACTTCACTGTGTGCCCCCCCCCCCCCTCCCCACAACTTTCACACACACTTTCGTTGAGTTCTCGAAGCCTCTGTCAGTTCTATTATTGTATTGAAAAGAATTGATTTTTTTCAAAGCACATTTGCAGTCGTGCAAACACATCTTTTCCGTACTCTTCATCAATCTCCTCGACACACTATACTCCCATTAGAATCCACTATAATAGGTTTACTGGCTTAAAGGCGTAGTCCGTTTTCTAAGCCAAGTTTAAGTCGATCAAGTATAATAAAGACAGAGAGTTCATTACATGCAATACAGGCATCGTGCTTGAATATACTACTATAGAAGGCGATCAGTGATTTACTGCCCTTGCTGGGGAGTTTCGAGGACAGGAAATGAAGAGTAAACCAAAAGATCGAAATGCAATAGTTTACGCGCGTAACTTGGTAGGGAGTTTTTTAACCCATTTAGCCCCTGACAACGATGTTTAACAAAAATTTAGAATGACACGTTCAGTAAAAGCAGAGGAGGACAAAAGGGAGAGGTGGACTTGTGTGGGAACAGGTCAAAACGTCACACGACCAAAACGTCACATTTCAAAATGGTCAAAACGTCACATTTTTGGGTCAAAACGTCACATACTTTTGATCAAAACGTCACATGCTTTTGGTCAAAACGTCACACACTTTTTGGTCAAAACGTCACATACTTTTGGTCAAAACGTCACATATTTATATTTATTATTATAAGTGGACAACTTACTAATGGTTGGGGGGGGGGGGGTGGGCTTGAAATAAGAGATGTGATAAAACTATATTGGGTCGGGACCATTTGGATGTTGTGAGGTTTGGAATGTTGTGAGGTGGTTCGTACACAGTGTCTCGTTACAAACAATGATTCAGGGATAAAATAATATTATAAAATACGCAGAACTGAATTAGGCCCAGCGATTCGTGCCTCTCAGAGTTTATAGTCCGAGAAAAATGTCAAGATGTCGAAATTTTCGGCCAGGTTACTAATGATATGCCTGGGGCATATTGTATGTTAGTACCTCGGTCGGAAATTTCACCTACCTCTTCCTCTATTTTGGAAACGTTATTGGTGGCCCACATACAGGAAATACGCGAGTTTCGAAACGTGGGGAAAAATACTCACCATAGAAACTTGTTTACAGGTGAGTATGAGTAGGTAATAAAGGCCGTTTCTGGGACACGTTGTACATGTACTGTACAGAACATGAAACATGGTGCGTTTAGCATCGTAGAATTCAGTGTTAAAATCGCATGCTTGGTTCTAGATACAATCCTTTACCGCTGTCGTCTATGTGGACGCGACACACGGCTCCTCCCTTCTTCAAAAACAGTCCACTGCCACCCATTAATTTCTCAACTGCCGAACTCGCGAGTCCCGTGAGAGCTCCCACGCCGAGAGTCTTTCCGAGAAAGGGTAATGCTTTTGCGGCGAAGGGTAATGCTTTTGCGGCGATTCCTGCCAATAGCGATAGGAAACCGCCTTTCATTCTCAAATTGCATCTCAATTGAGCGGGACTCAATCTCACCGTCAACTCTCTTCCATTACGAATCACTTTCTCCATCCTTTTGATTTGACTTCTGGTCCAGGCGATCGAATCCTGACCGCCACTCGTCAGATCTTCATGAGTGAATTTGAATCTCACCACCTCGCCTCAAGTTGTTAACGCTCTCTTAAGTTTCTTCCTCTGTCCTGCGGATACGTTCACGTTTTTAACCACGTATTGTGTCATAATTCTTTTTTCAAAATATATTTTCTTCAATTGTTTTTTTTGTTTTAATGATATATATTAAATAATTTTTGTAAAATTAATATTGCGTTTATTTTATTTTTGTTATTTATATATATACACAATTTTTTTTTTTTTTTTTGCTTTTATATTTCTCTTATGTGAAATCGTATCGTCAACCTTAGAGATTTTTTTTTTTTATAAAGATAAAAAATTATTAAAAAAATTTTAATCGAATAAAAAACGAAAAAATAAAAATAAGTGAAATAATTCATTTTTTAATAAACTGCGTTTGAATATATTTTTAAAACAAAAATCTCCAAACAACATGCCAGTTGATAAATTTGGTAGAAGTGACGACGAAAAAGTCAACCTAAAAAAGAAGAGGAAGACGCTCGAAGTCGACGATGGTTACTACGTTGCCAACTTGGACGAACGTTACGTTCGGAGATACGAACCTCGAGAGGAACCTTTGAACATGAACAATAAGAAGCTCTACAATCTTCCCGAGCCAATAGATCTCGCAGATGCTGCGACTAAAAATTACGTCGACAGGGGGAACGCCGATTTCGAACGAATCATGCTAGATAATTACGTGGATAAAGCCATGACCGACGATCTCGATCTGAAATCTAAACGTTTGGTGAACGTCGCAAATCCCATAGATCCCATCGATGCCGTGACCAAAAAATACGCTGATGACTCTCACGCGCGATTCAGCGAACATCTGAGAAATAGATACGTTCAGAAAACGATGCACTCGGAATTGAACGCCAATTCTAACAAGATAACGAACGTGGCCACTCCCACGAATCCCAAGGATTCCCAAACACTACGTAGATCTGGAACAGAGAAAATCTGATGGACGAGAAATGAAATCGGATCTGAATGCGGGATTCAACAAGATATTGAATCTGTCGAAGGTCGATGACACGGATGCGGACTCAACCGCAGTCAACAAGGGCTACGTAGATTCTGCCGTGATATGACCACAAGAATACGTAGAATCGCAAGTGGACAATCTCTACCTGAACAAACAATCTGGCAGAACCATGGAGGGTGGTATCAACATGAACGGTGAGAATTTATTCGGACTCAATCACGATCCCGAATTCGATTCCAGCTTGGTTAGCAGGAAGTACGTGGATGACAATTTGGCCTGGAGAAAGGGCGACATCATGGAAGGTAAACTAGACATGGGCGGACACGTGCTCACGAATCTACCGGATCCTGTGAACATGACGGATGCATGCACCCTGATTTTGGTGGTGGAAAGACTCAAATATGCTAGAAAATTGATCACCGTGGGGGCTGAGGAGGCTGGCACATTAGAGGAGGGAAAAACCGAGTGGTCTTTCGGAAACGGAGGTAGCAGATTGAAACATGGTCAGGTGGGATATCCCATGCCGTTGGGAGGTGAAATCATTCAAATGGCTCTGGCTTCCTCGGATTTGAATAACAGAGCGGACGTCAATCTCGTGGTGAATGGAGTAGAGAGCGATAAGAAATACAGCATCGAAAAGACTGAGAATCAACACGCGAATGTTAGCACGTTCGGCATGCCTCTCAAAGTGAACGCCGGAGAAGGATTAATTTCGTTATGAAAACCAATAATCCCGAAGCCGGTGTTCTTATAAAAACGTAGCATATCACGAAAAAAAAGAAAAAAAAAAGAAAAGAAGAATCGACGCTGAAATTTGAGAAAAAAGGAAACGTTATTATAATATATGGGCAATAGTGAAGAAGGAAAACAAAAAAACAAAAAAAAGTAATGAGATCTAAAGATGATCTCATTACTTTTTTTTTTCCTTTTTCTTCGCTAAAAATCAATCTCTCTATTGTTTATATTTCCAAGTCCGTTATTAGCATGTTGACACTCGTGTTTTCTTCTTTTTCGAAAATGTGTTGAATGTTTATATTTACTTTTTTAAGTTTTTTTACATCGGTGAATGCGCTCTCACCACCCGCTTTGTCCACGAGTTCGAGTGAGATTTTTGGATATATAAAACTTCCATAGAACAACGACAAATCGTCCTTGTCAAATTCTCTGTCTTCGGCGATGATGATATTCTGCAGATCGCTTTGGTACACGTAAAACAAATCGAGCATGGCTTCGTCCAATTTCAAAGGCATGCTATATTTGTCATGTTTATGCTCTAAGACCTTCGTCTCGACCTCATTCAATTCGATGGAGTCGTGTCGTTGTAATCTATAGATTTTATAACTGAATTTCTTATACGTTTCAACTCGTTTCAATTTCAATTCGCATCTTTTAGGTGTTGTTGTCATGATCAATTATTTGTTTTTTTTGTTTTATGAATTATTGCAAATAATATATATTTTTAAATTTTGTATTTAAATAATAATTTGTTAAAAAGTTTGTTTTTTTTTTGCTCTTTATATATATATAAAAAAAAAGGTTTTTTTTAATTTTTAATTTTGTTTAATGTAAAAAAATTTTTGTAAAAGTTTTTTTCTCTTTATATATAAATAAAAAGTTAAATTTTAACATCCTTTTTTCTCGTATTAATTCAATTTTTTTCACATTAAGGAATGTAAAAATAGATTAATTTCATAAAAAAAATTTTTTTTTTCTCATTAAAGAAAAATAAAAATTAAAAAAAACTTTTTTTTATATATAATATATATAAAGAGTAAAAAAAAAACAAACTTTTTTAACAAATTATTTAAAAACAAAATTCGAAAAAAGATATTCTTACAAATGGAGCAAACAAATAAAAAAATGGAAAATTTAAATGAGAAAAACGTACCTCAGTTAAACGAGATTTGTAAAGTATTAAAAATTCCACATTTCAGAAATCATAGAACTAAATCAAAAAAAATTGAAGTCATCCAGGAATATTGTTTGCGAAACGATGGAAAGAAAAAAATCAAAAGATCGGAAGTGGATACACTTAAACAGTCAAAAAATGCATCGATTGTGAAAAAGGAGAAGACGACTAAACGAAAAGCCATTGAAGAACTTCAAGTTTCAAAAGAAAAGAAAAGAAAAACTAAAACGAAAACGAGTGATGCACTTCAGATTCTAGACAAACGAGATATATCGAGTGAAATTCAACTAGCAATCGACGAAGGGAAAGGAGAAGAATATGTCGCATTACTCGTCACGGAACTATTCCAATCGAAGCCTGTAGAACGGGAGAGTGTGATCAAAGGCGTTTTTAAAACTTTTGACGTGGTTCCCTCGTTCAAGAAAATCGATCCGACATTGTTCATGGAACGGGAGAAGAAAAAAGTATTGGATTTGTTTCGTGAACACATGAACGTGGGACAAAAAATTAAGATGATACTCCATTGCGTGATGAATAAAGTCGATGTGAAGTCTGGTGAGAGCATCATGAAAAATGCATATTTCAGATCTAACGTCAAACCCATACTTCGCGGTTCAGATTTATCAGATGTTTTCGAAAAGATGAAGGACAAGATGTTGACGTCTCTCGCGAATTATCAACATGAAGGTAGTAATTGGACGTTCGATGAGGTGTTGAAACTCGAAATTCATATAACTAAAAACGATTCGTTGAAAGGATCTTCCTACGTGGAATTACCATATTTCTTAAATAAAAAACACTCCGTGGTCAACGTGAGAAATAAAGATGATCAGTGTTTTAAATGGGCAGTCACCTCCGCTTTATACCCTGTCAAAATCCATCCTGAGAGAGTTTCTCGTTACGAGGAGACTTCTAAAAATCTCGATTGGACCGGAGTGACTTTTCCAATGCAGTTAAAACACATCGAACGTTTCGAGGCTCAAAATCCCACCATAGCAGTGAATGTCGTGGGATACGATGATGAAAAACGAATGATCTATCCTCGCAGACAGACTTCGTACCTCGAAAGAGAAAAGACGATTATTTTATTACTGATTTTGAATGGTGACAATCGTCATTATTGTTGGGTTAAAAATCCGAGCCGATTACTGTCGAGACAAAATAATAAACATAAGATATGTTTATGTTGCAACTGCATGAACATGTTTCAGAGCAAAAAATCGTTAGCGAAACATCAGGAATAATGCAACGAAAATCAAGGTGTCGCCATTGAAATGCCCAAACCTAACACCATGGTGAAGTTTGAAAATCGCAATAGAAGGTTAAAAGTACCATTCGTCGTGTACACCGATTTCGAATGTTTCACCATGAAAATGAGTTCCTGCCAACCCGACGTTCTTCAAAGTTATGTCAAAAGATATCAAAAACACATGCCTTCGGGTTATTGCATTTACGTGAAATGTGCTTTCGACTCAAAACACGACATGGGTTCCTTCACCTACACGAAACAGTGCGAAGATAACGACGTGGATCAAAGGTTCGTGGAAGAGTTAGAATCAAAAATGCAAATGTTATACGACAAATTCAAAACTCCGGCGAAAATGACCATCATGCGAGAGCAGCAGGACGAAAATAACAGAGCCACCGAATGTCACATATGCAGACAATTGTTTGATGAGAATTCGGAGGAAAATAAGAAGGTTAGAGACCACGATCATTACACGGCTCACAGCAAGTGTAATTTAAAATATCGAGACGCCATTTTCTATCCGGTGATATTTCACAATCTCTCAGGTTACGACAGTCATCTGTTCGTAAAAAATCTTGGCACCTCCCATGAAGAATTAAATTTCATCGCAAACAGCAAAGAAAGATACATTTCATTCACGAAATGGAAGGTCATGGAGAAGAAAAGAGTAATCGATGGAGAGATGTTGGAAGAAAAAAATGAAATCCATTCGTAGAAGCATACGTTTCATCGACAGTTTTAACTTCATGTCGACCGCTCTGGAAAAATTAGTCGATAACATGAGCAAGGATAAATTTAAAATCACGAGCGAACATTTCAGAGAACGAGTAGATGTCATGTTGAGGAAAGGAGTCTATCCTTACAATTACATGAACAATCTAAAGAGATTCGACGACACCGCACTACCTTCCAAAGAAGATTTTTATTCAAAATTATATGAATCCGACATTTCCGATGAGAATTACGAGCACGCTAAAAACGTGTGGAAATCATTCGATATGAAAACCATGAGAGATTATCACGATCTCTATTTGAAGACTGACGTTTTGCTCTTGGCAGACGTCTTCGAAAATTTTCGAGATGTCTGTCATCGAAATTACGATCTGGATCCTGCTTGGTATTTCACCGCACCTGGTCTGGTGTGGAATGCTCTGTTGAAGACCACCGAAGTCCAATTGGAATTATTATCCAACGTGAACATGTTGCTCATGTTCGAAAGGGCTGCGAGAGGTGGCATCTCGATGATCTCCCACAGATATTCTGAAGCTAACAATCCCTACATGAAAGAAGGTTTTGATTCGAAACGGTCGAATAAATACATCCAGTATTGGGACGCTAATAATCTGTACGGTTGGGCTATGAGTCATCCTTTACTGATTGGAAATTTCGAATGGGTAACGGAACAGGAAGAGATGCAAAAATGCAGAGACTATCCTTGCATTTTAGAAGTCGATTTGAACTATCTGGAAGAATTACATGATCTACACAACGATTAACCACTGGCTCCCAAACGAATGGAACCGAATGAAGGAGACGAGGAAAAACTCATTCACAATTTATCTAACAAACGTAACTACGTCATCTACAGTGAGAATTTGAAACAATACATCGATTACGGGATGAAATTAGTCAACATACATCGCATCATTCGATTCGTCGAAGAGCCTTGGATGAAATAATACATCGATCTCAACACGAATCTCAGAATTCGAGCCAAGAATGATTTCGAAAAAGATTTCTTCAAACTCATGAACAACTGCGTGTACGGTAAATTGATGGAAAACATCAGGAAGAGAACCGACGCTTGACTCATCACTTCTGAGAAAAGAGCTAAAAAATTAGTGGTGAAACCCAATTACAAACACCGAACCATATTCGATGAAAATCTAGTGGCTGTTCACATGCAAAAGACGCACCAGAAGTTAGACAAACCGTATTATCTTGGACCGATAATCTTAGATATCAGCAAGCAATTGATGTACGAGTTTCACTACGATTACGTCAAACGAAAATTTGGTGATCAAGCCAAACTACTGTTCACCGACATGGACAGTTTAGTTTACAAGATAGAGACAAAAGATGTCTACCAAGATATATCTCCATACGTGGCCGCATGGTTTGACATGAGCAATTATCCCGTCAATCACCCATCCAACATCCAATCGAACGACAACAAGAAGGCGTTAGGTAAATTTAAGGACGAGAGTGGCGGTAAAAAAATCCTCGAATTTGTGGTCTTGAGACCCAAACTGTATGCTTATCGTCTAGAAGATGAAGAGATCAAGAAGTGCAAAGGGGTTAAAGCGTGCGTGGTGAAGAAAAACATCTCTTTCCGAGAGTATAAAGATTGTCTGTCAGGAAGTGGTCCGGTGTATAAGACTATGAAATCGATTCGAAGCGAAAATCACGACTTGTATACCGAAATAGTCAACAAGATTTCACTGACGGCCGACGACGATAAGAGATTCGTGTTAGACGATAAAATAAGCACTTTGGCATGCGGACATTGGACTTTGGATCTAATTTTAGACGATAGGATTTCAGATATGATTGTGGATGATAGGATTCCAGGTATGATTAAGGATGATAGGATTCCAGAAAATCAAGATGAATTAAACGGATTCAAGATTATGGAAGTCGAGGAATTAGACGGATTCAAGATTATGGAATTCGATAGAGTTAGTTAGTTTAAAATGAAAAAGAAAAGAATAAAAAAAAAATAACGTCATTTTAGTGAATTTTAATAAAATAAATAAATAAAAAAAAAAAAATATACGCATTTATGAATAAGAAAATAGAGGTATCCGCAGAAGGTGTCGTCTTACCTAACGAACCCCTATCCAACATCGATCTGTTGAATGCGGCGAAGGATTTGAAAATCAAAGATTTTCTAGGCGTGTTTTCCAGAGATGCCTTGCCGAAGAGAAGACATCGACAATCGGAATACAGAATTTTAAATCTAGATGATTTGTCGGGTGAAGGCACTCACTGGGTTGCGTGGTTCAAGAACAGGAAGAAGAAGAATTATTATTTCGACAGCTACGGAATCTCACTGCCGAAACAAATAAAGAACTATTTCAACAAATCGATGGTTCGTTACAACACGGAACAAGTGCAATCACCAGATCAAGTGTTTTGCAGTCACCTGTGTCTTTACGTTCTCAAGAGATGGTCTGAAGGAGATCGGTTTCAAGACATTCTCAATGATTTACATTAGAGAGAGATTTTTTTTTTTATAGTATATAAAGATAAAAAATTATTAAAAAAAATTTAATTGAATAAAAAACGAAAAAATAAAAATAAGTAAAATAATTCATTTTTTAATAAACTGCGTTTGAATATCTTTTTAAAACAAAAATCTCAAAACAACATGCCAGTCGATAAATTTGGTAGAAGTGACGAGGAAAAAGTCAACCTAAAAAAGAAGAGGAAGACGCTCGAAGTCAACGATGGTTACGATGTTGCCAACTTGGACGAATGTTTCGTTCGGAGATACGAACCTTGAGAGGAACCTTTGAACATGAACTCTAAGAAGCTCTACAATCTTCCCAAGCTGATAGATCTCGCAGATGCTGTGACTAAAAAATATGTCGACGGGGGAACGCCGATTTTGAATGAATCATGCTAGATAATTACATGGATAAAGCCATGACCGACGATCTCAATCTGAAATCTAAACGTTTGGTGAACGTCGCAAATCCCATAGATCCCACCGATGCCGCGACCAAAAAATACGCTGACAACTCTCACGCGTGATTCAGAGAACACCTGAGAAATAGATATGTTCAGAAAACGATGCACTCGGAATTGAATGCCAATTCTAACAAGATAACGAACGTGGCCACTCCCACGAATCCCAAGGATGTGATGACCAAACACTACGTAGATCTGGAACAGAGAAAATGTGATGGATGAGAAATGAAAGCGGATCTGAATGCGGGATTCAACAAGATATTGAATCTGTCGAAGGTCGACGACATGGATGCGGACTCAACCGCAGTCAACAAGGGTTACATAGATTCTGCCTTGATACGATCACAAGAATATGTAGGATCGCAAGTGGATGATCTCTACCTGAACAAACAATCTGGCGGAACCTTGGAGGGTGGTATCAACATGAACGGTGAGAATTTATTCGGACTCAATCACGATCCCGAATTCGATTCCAGTGCGGTCAGCGGGAAGTACATTGATGACAATTCGGTCTGGAGAAGGGCGACATCATGGAAGGTAAACTAGACATGGGCGGACATGTGCTCACGAATCTACCGGATCCTGTGAACATGACGGACGCCTGCACCCTGATTTCGGTGGTGGAAAGACTCAAATATGCTAGAAAATTGATGTGGGCTGAGGAGGCCGGCACGTTAGAGGAGGGAAAAACCGAGTGGTCTTTCGGAAACGGAGGTAACAGATTGAAACATGGTCAGGTGGGATATCCCATGCCATTGGGAGGTGAAATCATTCGAATGGCTCTGGCTTCCTCGAATTTGAATAACAGAGCGGTCGTCAATCTCGTGGTGAATGGAGTAGAGAGCGATAAGAAATACAGCGTCAAAAAGACTGAGAATCAACACGCAAATGTTAGCACATTCGGCATGCCTCTCAAAGTGAACGCCAGAGACAGGATTAATTTCGTTACGAAAACCAATAATCCCGAAGCCAGTGTTCTTGTAAAAACGTAGCATATCACAAAAAGACTGAGAATCAACACGCAAATGTTAGCATGTTCGGCACGCCTCTCAAAGTGAACGCCGGAGACAGGATTAATTTTGTTATGAAAACCAATAATCCCGAAGCCGGTGTTCTTGTAAAAATGTAGCATATCACAAAAAAAAGAAAAGAAGAATCGACGCTGAAATTTGAGAAAAAAGGAAACGTTATTATAATATATGGGCAATAGTGAAGAAGGAAAACAAAAAAAAGAAAAAAAAAGTAATGAGATCTAAAGATGATCTCATTACTTTTTTTTCCTTTTTCTTCGCTAAAAATCAATCTCTCTATTGTTTATATTTCCAAGTGTGTTATTAGCATGTTGACACTCGTGTTTTCTTCTTTTTCGAAAATGTGTTCAATGTTTATCTTTACTTTTTTAAGTTTTTTTACATCGGTGAACGTGCTCTCACCACCCGTTTTGTCTACGAGTTCGAGTGAGATTTTTGGATATATGTAACTTCCATAGAACAACAACAAATCGTCCTTGTCGAATTCTCTGTCTTCGGCGATGATGATATTCTGCAGATCGCTTTGGTACTCGTAAAACAAATCGAGCATGGCTTCGTCCAATTTCAAAGGCATGCTATATTTGTCATGTTTATGCTGTAAGCCCTTTGTCTCGACCTCATTGAATTCGATGGAGTCGTGTCATTGTAATCTATTGATTTCATAACCGAATGTCTTATAGGTTTTGACTCGTTTCAATTTCAGTTCGCATCTTTTAGGTGTTGTTGTCATGATCGATTATTTGTTTTTTTTTGTTTTATGAATTATTGCAAATAATATATATTTTTAAATTTTGTATTTAAATAATAATTTGTTAAAAAGTTTGTTTTTTTTTTGCTGTTCATATATATATATATAAAAAAGTTTTTTTAAATTTTTAATTTTCTTTAATGTAAAAATTTTTTTGTAAAAGTTTTTTTCTCTTTATATATAAATAAAAAGTTAAATTTTAACATCCTTTTTTCTCGTATTAATTCAATTTTTTTCACGTTAAGGAACATAAAAATAGATTAATTTCATCAAAACAATTTTTTTTTCTCATTAAAGAAAAATAAAAATTAAAAAAAATTTTTTTTTTATATATATATAAAGAGTAAAAAAAAAACAAACTTTTTTAACAAATTATTTAAAAACAAAATTCGAAAAAAAATATTCTTACAAATGGAGCAAACAAATAAAAAAAATGGAAAATTTAAATGAGAAAACCGTACCTCAGTTAAACGAGATTTGTAAAGTATTAAAAATTCCACATTTCAGAAATCATAGAACTAAATAAAAAAAATTGAAGTCATCCAGGAATATTGTTTGCGAAACGATGGAAAGAAAAAACTCAAAAGATCAGAAGTGGATAAACTTAAACAGTCAAAAAATGCATCGATTGTGAAAAATGAGAAGACGACTAAATGAAAAGCCATTGAAGAACTTCAAGTTTCAAAAGAAAAGAAAAGAAAAACTAAAACGAAAACGAGTGATGCACTTCAGATTCTAGACAAACGAGATATATCGAGTGAAATTCAATGAGCAATCGACGAAGGGAAAGGAGAAGAATATGTAGCATTACTCGTCCTGGAACTATTCCAATCGAAGCCTGTAGAACGGGAGAGTGCAATCAAAGGCGTTTTTAAAACTTTTGACATAGTTCCCTCGTTCAAGAAAATCGATCTGAAATTGTTCATGGAATGGGTGAAGAAAAAAGTATTGGATTTGTTTCGCGAACACATGAACGTGGGACAAAAAATTAAGATGATACTCCATTGCGTGATGAATAAAATCGACGTGAAGTCTAGCGAGAGCATCGTGAAAAATGCATATTTCAGATCTAACGTCAAACCCATACTTTGAGGTTCAGATTTATCGGATGTTTTTGAAAAGATGAAGGACAAGATGTTGACGTCTCTCGCGAATTATCAACATGAAGGTAGTAATTGGACATTCGATGAGGTGTTGAAACTCGAAATTCATATAACTAAAAACGATTCGTTGAAAGGATCTTCCTACGTGGAATTACCATATTTCTTAGCTAAAAAACACTTTGTGTTCAACGTGAGAAATAAAGATGACCAGTGTTTTATATGGGCAGTCACCTCTGCTTTATACCCTGTCAAAATCCATCCTGAGAGAGTTTCTCGTTACGAGTAGACTTCTAAAAATCTCTATTGGACCGGAGTGACTTTTCCAATGCAGTTAAAACACATCGAACGTTTCGAGGCTCAAAATCCCACCATAGCGGTGAATGTCTTGGGATACGATGATGAAAAACGAATGATCTATCCTTGCAGACAGACTTCGTACCTCGAAAGAGAAAAGACGATTATTTTATTATTGATTTTGAATGGTGACGATCGTCATTATTGTTGGGTTAAAAATCCGAGCTGATTACTGTCGAGACAAAATAATAAACATGAACATAAAATATGTTTATGTTGCAACTGCATGAACATGTTTCAGAGCAAAAAATAGTTAGCGAAACATGAGGAATATTGCAACGAAAATCAAGGTGTCGGCATTGAAATGCCCAAACCTAACACCATCGTGAAGTTTGAAAATCGCAATAGAAGGTTAAAAGTACCTTTTGTCGTGTACGCCGATTTCGAATGTTTCACCATAAAAATGAGTTCCTGCCAACCTAACGCTCTTCAAAGTTATGTCAAAAGATATCAAAAACACACGCCTTCGGGTTATTGCATTTACGTGAAATGTGCTTTCGACTCACAACACGACATGGGTCCCTTCACCTACACAAAACAGTGCGAAGATAACGACGTGGCTCAAAGGTTCATGGAAGAGTTAGAATCGAAAATTCAAATGTTATACGACAAATTCAAAACTCTGGCGAAAATGACCATCACGTGAGAGCAGCAGGACGAAAATAACAGAGCCACCAAATGTCACATATGCAGACAATCATTCGCTGAGAATTCGGAGGAAAATAAGAAGGTTAGAGACCACGATCATTACACGGGTCTGTATCGCGGTCCGGCTCACAGCAAGTGTAATTTAAAATATCGAGACACCATTTTCTATCCGGTGATATATCACAATCTCTCAGGTTATGACAGTCATCTGTTTGTAAAAAATCTCGGCACCTCCCATGAAGAATTAAATTTCATCGCAAACAGCGAAGAAAGATACATTTCATTCACGAAATGGAAGGTCATGGAGAAGAAAAGAGTAATCGATGGAGAGACGTTGGAAGAAAAAAATGAAATCCATTCGTAGAAGCATACGTTTCATCGACAGTTTTAAATTCATGTCGACCGCTCTGGAAAAATTAGTCGATAACATGTGCAAGGATAAATTTAAAATCACAAGCGAACATTTCGGAGAATGAGTAGACGTCATGTTGAGGAAAGGAGTCTATCCTTACGATTACATGAATGATCTAAAGAGATTCGACGACACTGCACTACCTTCCAAAGAAGATTTTTATTCAAAATTATACGAATCCAACATTTCCGATGAGAATTACGAACACGCTAAAAACGTGTGGAAATCATTCGATATGAAAACCATGATAGATTATCACGATCTCTATTTGAAGACTGACATTCTGCTCTTGGCAGACGTGTTCGAAAATTTTCGAGATGTCTGTCGTCGAAATTACGATCTGGATCCCGCTTGGTATTTCACCACACCCGGTCTGGCATGGGATGCTCTGTTGAAGACCACTGAAGTCCAATTGGAATTATTATCCGACGTGAACATGTTGCTCATGTTTGAAAGGGCTGCGAGAGGTGGCATCTCGATCTCCCATAGATATTCTGAAGCTAACAATCACTACATGAAAGAAGGTTTCGATTCGAAACAGTCGAATAAATACATCCAGTATTGGGACGCTAATAATCTGTACGGTTGGGCTATGAGTCATCCTTTACCGACTGGAAATTTCGAATGGGTAACGGAACAGGAAGAGATGCAAAAATGGAGAGACTATCCTTGCATTTTAGAAGTCGATTTGAACTATCTGGAAGAATTACACGATCTACACAATGATTATCTGCTGGCTCCCGAACGAATGGAACCGAATGAAGGAGACGAGAAAAAACTCATTCCCAATTTATCTAACAAACGTAACTACGTCGTCTACAGTGAGAATTTGAAACAATACGTCGATTACAGGATGAAATTAGTCAACATACATCGCATCATTCGATTCGACGAAGAGCCTTGAATGAAATAATACATCGATCTCAACACGAATCTCAGAATTCGAGCCGAGAACGATTTCGAAAAAGATTTCTTCAAACTCATGAACAACTGCATGTACGGTAAATCGATGGAAAACATCAGGAAGAGAACCGGCGTTCGACTCATCACTTCTGAAAAAAGAGCTAAAAAATTAGTGGTGAAAACCAATTACAAACACCGAACCATAGTCGATGAAAATCTAGTGGCTGTACACATGCAAAAGACGCACCAGAAGTTCGACAAACCGTATTATCTTGGATCGATAATCTTAGATATCAGCAAGCAATTGATGTACGAGTTTCACTACGATTACGTCAAACGAAAATTTGGTGATCAAGCCAAACTACTGTTCACCGACATGGACAGTTTAGTTTACGAGATAGAGACAAAAGATGTCTACCAAGATATATCTCCGTACGTGGCCGCATGGTTCGACACGAGCAATTATCCCGTCGATCACCCGTCCAACATTCAATTGAACGACAACAAGAAGGTGTTAGGTAAATTTAAGGATGAGAGTGGCGGTAATCAAATCCTCGAATTTGTGGGCTTGTGACCCAAACTGTATGCTTATCGTCTAGAAGATGAAGAGATCAAGAAGTGCAAAAGGGTTAAAGCGTGCGTGGTGACGAAAAACATCTCTTTCCGAGAGTCTAAAGATTGTCTGTTAGGAAGTGGTCCGGTGTATAAGACTATGAAATCGATTCGAAGCGAAAATCACGACTTGTATACCGAAATAGTCAACAAGATTTCGCTGACGGCCGACGACGATAAGAGATTCGTGTTAGACGATAAAATAAGCACTTTGGCACGCGGACATTGGACTTTGGATCTAATTTTAGACGATAGGATTTCAGATATGATTGTGGATGATAGGATTCCAGATATGATTAAGGATGGTAGGATTCCAGAAAATCAAGAGGAATTAAACGGATTCAAGATTATGGAAGTCGGGGAATTAGACGGATTCAAGATTATGGAATTCGATAGAGTTAGTTAGTTTAAAATGAAAAAGAAAAGAATAAAAAAAAAATAACGTCATTTTAGTGAATTATAATAAAATAAATAAATAAATAAAAAAAAAAATATACGCATTTATGAATAAGAAAATAGAGATATCCGTAGAAGGTGTCGTCTTACCTAACGAATCCCTATCCAACATCGATCTGTTGAATGCGGCGAAGGATTTGAAAATCAAAGATTTTCTAGGCGCGTTTTCCAGAGATGCCTTGCCGAAGAGAAGACATCGACAATCGGAATGCGGAATTTTAAATCTAGATGATTTGTCGGGTGAAGGCACTCACTGGGTGGCGTGGTTCAAGAACAGAAAGAAGAAGAATTATTATTTTGACAGCTACGGAATCTCACTGCCGAAACAAATAAAGAACTATTTCAACAAATCGATGGTTCGTTACAACACGGAACAAGTGCAATCACCAGATCAAGTGTTTTGCGGTCACCTGTGTCTTTACGTTCTCAAGAGATGGTCTGAAGGAGATCGGTTTCAAGACATTCTCAATGATTTACATTAGAGAGAGATTTTTGTTTTATAGTATATAAAGATAAAAAATTATTAAAAAAATTTTAATTGAATAAAAAACGAAAAAATAAAAATAAGTAAAATAATTCATTTTTTAATAAACTGCATTTGAATATCTTTTTAAAACAAAAATCTCAAATCAACATGCCAGTCGATAAATTTGGTAGAAGTGACGACGAAAAAGTCAACCTAAAAAAGAAGAGGAAGACGCTCGAAGTCAACGATGGTTACGACATTGCCAACTTGGACGAATGTTACGTTCGGAGATACGAACCTTGAGAGGAACCTTTGAACATGAACGATAAGAAGCTCTACAATCTTCCCAAGCCGACAGATCTTGCAGATGCTGTGACTAAAAAATACATCGACAGGGGGAACGCCGATTTCAAATGAATCATGCTAGATAATTACGTGGATAAAGCCATGACCGACGATCTCGATCTGAAATCTAAACATTTGGTGAACGTCGCAAATCCCATAGATCCCACCAATGCCGCGACCAAAAAATACGCTGATGACTCTCACGCGTGATTCAGAGAACACCTGAGAAATAGATATGTTCAGAAAACGATGCACTCGGAATTGAATGCCAATTCTAACAAGATAACGAACGTGGCCACTCCCACGAATCCCAAGATGTGACGACCAAACACTATGTAGATCTGGAACAGAGAAAATCTGATGGACGAGAAATGAAATCGGATCTGAATGCGGGATTCAACAAGATATTGAATCTGTCGAAGGTCGACGACATGGATGCGGACTCAACCGCAGTCAACAAGGGTTACATAGATTCTGCCGTGATACGATCACAAGAATATGTAGGATCGCAAGTGGATGATCTCTACCTGAACAAACAATCTGGTGGAACCTTGGAGGGTGGTATCAACATGAACGGTGAGAATTTATTCGGACTCAATCACGATCCTGAATTCGATTCCAGCGCAGTCAGCAGGAAGTACATTGATGACAATTCGGTCTGGAGAAGGGCGACATCATGGAAGGTAAACTAGACACGTGCGGACATGCGCTCACGAATCTACTGGATCCCGTGAACAAGACGGACGCCTGCACCCTGATTTCGGTGGTGGAAAGACTCAAATATGCTAGAAAATTGATGTGGGCTGAGGGGGCCGGCACGTTAGAGGAGGGAAAAACCGAGTGGTCTTTCGGAAACGGAGGTAGCGGATTGAAACATGGTCAGGCGGGATATCCCATGCCGTTGGGAGGTGAAATCATTTGAATGGCTCTGGCTTCCTCGGATTTGAATAACAGAGCGGTCGTCAATCTCGTGGTGAATGGAATAGAGAGCAATAAGAAATACAGTGTAAAAAAGACTGAGAATCAACACGCTAATGTTAGCACGTTCGGCATACCTCTCAAAGTGAACGCCGGAGACAGGATTAATTTTGTTACGAAAACCAGTAATCCCGAAGCCAGTGTTCTTGTAAAAACGTAGCATATCACAAAAAGACTGAGAATCAACACGCAAATGTTAGCACATTCGGCACACCTCTCAAAGTTAACGCCGGAGACAGGATTAACTTCGTTATGAAAACCAATAATCCCGAAGCCAGTGTTCTTGTAAAAACGTAGCATATCACAAAAAAAAAAAGAAAAGAAGAATCAGCGCTGAAATTTGAGAAAAAAGGAAACGTTATTATAATATATGGGCAATAGTGAAGAAGGAAAACAAAAAAAACAAAAAAAGTAATGAGATCTGAAGATGATCTCATTACTTTTTTTTTTCTTTTTCTTCGCTAAAAATCAATCCCTCTATTGTTTATATTTCCAAGTCCGTTATTAGCATGTTGACACTCGTGTTTTCTTCTTTCTCAAAAATGTGTTGAATGTTTATCTTTACTTTTTTAAGTTTTTTTACATCGGTGAACGCGCTCTCACCACCCGTTTTGTCCACGAGTTCAAGTGAGATTTTTGGATATATGTAACTTCCATAGAACAACAACAAATCGTCCTTGTCGAATTCTCTGTCTTCGGTGATGATGATATTCTGCAGATCACTTTGGTACTCGTAAAACAAATCGAGCATGGCTTCGTCCAATTTCAAAGGCATGCTATATTTGTCATGTTTATGCTGTAAGCCCTTCGTCTCGACCTCATTGAATTCGATGGAGTCATGTCATTGTAATCTATAGATTTTATAACCGAATGTCTTATACGTTTCGACTCATTTCAATTTCAATTCGCATCTTTTAGGTGTTGTTGTCATGATCAGTTATTTGTTTTTTTTTGTTTTATGAATTATTGCAAATAATATATATTTTTAAATTTTGTATTTAAATAATAATTTGTTAAAAAGTTTGTTTTTTTTTTGCTCTTTATATATATATATAAAAAAGTTTTTTTTAATTTTTAATTTTCTTTAATGTAAAAATTTTTTTCTCTTTATATATAAATAAATAGTTAAATTTTAACATCCTTTTTTCTCGTATTAATTCAATTTTTTTCACATTAAGGAACATAAAAATAGATTAATTTCATCAAAAATTTTTTTTTTTCTCATTAAAGAAAAATAAAAATTAAAAAAACTTTTTTTTTTATATATATAAAGAGTAAAAAAAAAAACAAACTTTTTTAACAAATTATTTAAAAACAAAATTCGAAAAAAAATATTCTTACAAATGGAGCAAACAAATAAAAAAATGGAAAATTTAAATGAGAAAACCGTACCTCAGTTAAACGAGATTTGTAAAGTATTAAAAATTCCACATTTCAGAAATCATAGAACTAAATCCAAAAAAACTGAAGTCATCCAGGAATATTGTTTGCCAAACGATGGAAAGAAAAAAATCAAAAGATCGGAAGTGGATAAACTTAAACAGTCAAAAAATGCATCGATTGTGAAAAAGGAGAAGATGACTAAACGAAAAGCCGTTGAAGAACTTCAAGTTTCAAAAGAAAAGAAAAGAAAAACTAAAACGAAAACGAGTGATGCACTTCAGATTCTAGACAAACGAGATATATCGAGCAAAATTCAATGAGCAATCAACGAAGGGAAAGGAGAAGAATATGTAGCATGACTCATCACGGAACTATTCCAATCGAAGCCTGTAGAATGGGAGAGTGCGATCAAAGGCATTTTTAAAACTTTCGACGTGGTTCCCTCGTTCAAGAAAATCGATCCGAAATTGTTCATGGAACGGGTGAAGAAAAAAGTATTGGATAGGTTTCGCAAACACATGAACGTGGGACAAAAAATTAAGATGATACTCCATTGCGTGATGAATATAATTGACATGAAGTCTGGCGAGAGCATCGTGAAAAATGCATATTTCAGATCTAACATCGAACCCGTACTTTGAGGTTCAGATCTATCGGATGTTTTTGAAAAGATGAAAGACAGGATGTTGATGTCTCTCGCGAATTATCAACATGAAGGTAGTAATTGGACGTTCAATGAGGTGTTGAAACTCGAAATTCATATAACTAAAAACGATTCGTTGAGAGGGTCTTCCTACGTGGAATTACCGTATTTCTTAGCTAAAAGACACTCCGTGGTCAACGTGAGAAATAAAGATGGTCAGTGTTTTAAATGGGCAGTCACTTCCGCTTTATACCCTGTCAAAATCCATCCTGAGAGAGTTTCTCGTTACGAGGAGACTTCTAAAAATCTCGATTGGACCGGAGTGACTTTTCCAACGCAGTTAAAACACATCGAACGTTTCGAGGCTCAAAATCCCACCATAACAGTGAATGTCTTGGGATACGATGATGAAAAGTGAACGATCTATCCTCTCAGACAGACTTCGTACCTCGAGAGAGAAAAGACGATTATTTTATTATTGATTTTGAATGGTGACAATTGTCATTATTGTTGGGTTAAAAATCCGAGCCGATTACTGTCGAGACAAAATAATAAACATGGACATAAGATATGTTTCTGTTGCAACTGCATGAACATGTTTCAGAGCGAAAAATTGTTAGCGAAACATCAGGAATATTGCAACAAAAATCAAGGTGTCGCCATTGAAATGCCCAAACCTAACACCATCGTGAAGTTTGAAAATCGCAATAGAAGGTTAAAAGTACCATTCGTCATGTACGCCAATTTCGAATGTTTCACCACGAAAATAAGTTCCTGCCAACCTAATGCTCTTCAAAGTTACATCGAAAGATATCAAAAACACACGCCTTCGGGTTATTGCATTTATGTGAAATGTGCTTTCGACTCACAACACGACATGGGTCCCTTCACCTACACACAACACGACATGGGTCCCTTCACCTACACAAAACAGTGCGAAGACGACGACGTGGCTCAAAGGTTCGTGGAAGAGTTAGAATCAAAAATTCAAATGTTATACGACAAATTCAAAACTCCGGCGAAAATGATCATCACACGAGAGCAGCAGGACGAACATAACAGAGCCACAGAATGTCACATATGCAGACAATCATTCAACGAGAATTCAGAGGAAAATAAGAAGGTTAGAGACCATGATCATTACATGGGTCTGTATCGCGGTCCGGGTCACAGCAAGTGTAATTTAAAATATCGAGACGCCGTTTTCTATCCGGTGATATTTCACAATCTTTCAGGTTACGACAGTCATCTGTTCGTAAAAAATCTCAGCACCTCCCACAAAGAATTAAATTGCACCACGAAGAGCAAAGAAAGATACATTTCATTCACGAAATGGAAGGTCATGGAGAAGAAAAGAGTAATTGACGGAGAGACGTTGGAAGAAAAAACGAAATCCATTCATAGAACATACGTTTCATTGACAGTTTTAAATTCATGTCGACCCCTCTGGAAAAATTAGTTGATAACATGAGCAAGGATAAATTTAAAATCACGAGCAAACATTTTGGAGAACGAGTAGACGTCATGTTGAGGAAAGGAGTCTATCCTTATGATTACATGAACGATCTAAAGAGATTCGACAACACCGCACTACCTTCAAAAGAAGATTTTTATTCAAAATTATACGAATCCGACATTTCCAACGAGAATTACGAACACGCTAAAAACGTGTGGAAATCATTCGATATGAAAACCATGAGAGATTATCACGATCTCTATCTGAAGACCGACGTTCTGCTCTTGGCAGACGTGTTCGAAAATTTTCGAGCTGTCTGTCGTCGAAATTACGATCTGGATCCCGCTCGGTATTTCACCGCACCCGGTCTGGCGTGGGACGCTTTGTTGAAGACCACTGAAGTCCAATTGGAATTATTATCCGATGTGAACATGTTGCTCATGTTCGAAAGGGCTGCAAGAGGTGGCATCTCGATGATCTCCCATAGATATTCTGAAGCTAACAATCACTACATGAAAGAAGGTTTCGCTTCGAAACGGTCGAATAAATACATACAGTATTGGGACGCTAATAATCTGTATGGTTGGGCTATGATTCATCCTTTACCGATTGGAAATTTTGAATGGCTGACGGAACAGGAAGAGATGCAAAAATGGAGAGACTATCCTTGCATTTTAGAAGTCGATTTGAACTATCCGGAAGAATTACACGATCTACACGATTATCCGCTGGCTCCCGAACGAAAGGAACTGAATGAAGGAGATGATGGAAAACTCATTCCCAATTTATCTAACAAACATAACTATGTCGTCTACAGTGAGAATTTGAAACAATACTTCGATTACGGGACGAAATTAGTCAACATACATCGCATCATTTGATTCGACAAAAAGCCTTGGATGAAAAAATACATCGATCTCAACACGAATCTCAGAATTCGAGTCGAGAACGATTTCGAAAAAGTTTTCTTCAAACTCATGAACAACTGCGTGTACGGTAAATCGATGGAAAACATCAGGAAGAGAACCGGCGTTCGACTCGTCACTAAAAAGAAAAGAGCTAAAAAATTTGTGGCGAAACCCAATTACAAACACTGAACCATATTCAACAAAAATCTGGTGGCCATTCACATGCAAGAGACGCACCTGAAGTTCGACAAACCATATTGTCTCGGACCGATCATCTTAGATATCAGCAAGTGATTGATGTACGAGTTTCACTACGATTACGTCAAACGAAAATTTGGTGATAAAGCCAAACTACTGTTCACCGACACAGACAGTTTAGTTTACGAGATAGAGACGAAAGATGTCTACCAAGATATATCTCCAGACGTGGCCACGTGGTTCGACATGAGCAATTATCCCGTCGATCACCCGTCCAACATTCAATTGAACGACAACAAGAAGGTGTTAGGTAAATTTAAGGACGAGAGCGGTGGTAAACAAATCCTCGAATTCGTGGGCTTGAGACCCAAACTGTATGCTTATCGTCTACAAGATGAAGAGATCAAGAAGTGCAAAGGGGTTAAAGCGTGCGTGATGAAGAAAAACATCTCTTTCCAAGAGTATAAAGATTGTCTGTTAGGAAGTGGTCCGGTGTATAAGACTATGAAATTGATTCGAAGCGAAAATCACGACTTGTATACCGAAATAGTCAACAAGATTTCGCTAACAGCCGACGACAATAAGAGATTCGTGTTAGACGATAAAATAAGCACTTTGGCATGCGGACATTGGACTTTGGATCTAATTTTAGACGATAGGATTTCAGATATGATTGTAGATGATAGGATTCCTGATATGATTAAGGATGATAGGATTCCAGAAAATCACGAGGAATTAAACAGATTCAAGATTATGGAAGTCAAGGAATTAGACGGATTCAAAATTATGGAAGTCGATAGAGTTAGTTTAAAAAGAAAAAGAAAAAGAAAAAAAAATAACGTCATTTTAGTGAATTATAATAAAATAAATAAATAAAAAAAAAATATACGCATTTATGAATAAGAAAATAGAGATATCCATAGAAGGTGTCGTCTTACCTAATGAACCCATATCCAACATCGATTTGTTGAATGTGGCGAAGGATTTGAAAATCAAAGATTTTTTAGGCGTGTTTTCCAGAGATGCCTTGCCGAAGAGAAGACCTCGACAATCGGAATGCAGAATTTTAAATCTAGATGATTTATCAGGTGAAGGCACTCACTGGGTGGCGTGGTTCAAGAACGGGAAGAAGAATTATTATTTCGACAGCTATGAAATCTCACCGCCGAAACAAATAAAGAACTATTTCAACAAATCGATGATTTGTTACAACACGGAACAAGTGCAATCACCAGATCAAGTGTTTTGCGGTCACCTGTGTCTTTACATTCTCAAGAGATGGTCTGAAGGAGATCGGTTTCAAGACATTCTCAATGATTTACATTAGAGAGAGATTTTTTTTTATAGTATATAAAGATAAAAAATTATTAAAAAAATTTTAATCGAATAAAAAATGAAAAAATAAAAATAAGTGAAATAATTCTTTTTTTAATAAACTGCGTTTGAATATATTTTTAAAACAAAAATCTCAAAACAACATGCCAGTCGATAAATTTGGTGGAAGTGATGACGAAAAAGTCAACCTAAAAAAGAAGAGGAAGACGCTCGAAGTCGACGATGGTTACGACGTTGCCAACTTGGACGAACATTACGTTCGGAGATACGAACCTCGAGAGGAACCTTTGAACATGAATGATAAGAAGCTCTACAATCTTCCCAAGCCGATAGATCTCGCAGATGCTGCGACTAAAAAATACGTTGACAGGGGGAACGCCGATTTCGAACGAATCATGCTAGATAATTATGTGGATAAAGCCATGACCGATGATCGCAATCTGAAATCTAAATGTTTGGTGAATGTCGCAAATCCCATAGATCCCACTGATGCCACGACCAAAAAGTATGCTGACGACTCTCACGCGTGATTCAGAGAACACCTGAGAAATAGATACGTTCAGAAAACGATGCACTCGGAATTGAACGCCAATTCTAACAAGATAACGAACGTGGCCACTCCCACTAATCCCAAGGATGTGGCAACCAAACACTACATAGATCTGGAACAGAGAAAATCTGATGGACGAGAAATGAAATCAGATCTGAATGCGGGATTCAACAAGATATTGAATCTGTCGAAGGTCGACGACACCGATGCGGACTCAAATGCAGTCAACAAGGGTTACGTAGATTCTGCCATGATACGATCACAAGAATATGAAGAATCGCAAGTGGACGATCTCTACCTGAACAAACAATCTGGCGGAACCATGGAGGGTGGTATCAACATGAACGGTGAGAATTTATTCGGACTCAATCACGATCCCGAATTCGATTCCAGCGTGGTCAGCAGGAAGTACATGGATGACAATTCGGTCTGGAGAAAGGGCGACATCATGGAAGGTAAACTAGACATGGGCGGACATGCGCTCACGAATCTACCGGATCCCGTGAACATGACGGACGCCTGCACCCTGATTTCGGTGGTGGAAAGACTCAAATATGCTACAAAATTGATCACTGTGTGGGCTGAGGAGGCCGGCATGTGAGAGGAGGGAAAAACTGAGTAGTCTTTCGGAAACGGAGGTAGCGGATTGAAACATGGTAAGGTGGGATATCCCATGCCGTTGGGAGGTGAAATCATTCGAATGGCTCTGGCTTCCTCGGATTTGAATAACAAAGTGGTCGTCAATCTCGTGGTGAATGGAGTAGAGAGTGATAAGAAATACAGCGTCATAAAGACTGAGAAACAACACGCGAATGTTAGCACGATCGGCACGCCTCTCAAAGTGAACGCCGGAGACAGGATTAATTTCATTACGAAAACCAATAATCCTGAAGCCGCCAGTTCCGTGGTGAGTCTACTGATCAAACTAGATCCTTTGAACAAACAGTGAATGCATGGAAATAATTAATTTAAAAAAAAATAATGAGTGATTAATAAAAACAAAAAAAAAGTAATGAGATTTAGAAAGATGTTCAATCTCTCTAGATCTCATTACTTTTATTTTTTTTTTGGTTTTGTTTTAATAACTTATTTCTCATAATGTTTCATCTCGTGAAATTGGACCACCTATCTCGAAACACGCGTCAACATCTATTTTAGCATTTCGAAGAGCTTTTATAAATTCTTGAAAAGCAGTCGGTCCTCTATACGTCAACATGTCTAAAAGTTTTCTGATCTTATCTTCTATCAAGATTTTACTTTCGATTTCACGTCTCATATAATCAGTCAATATCAAAGGTTCTGTTTCGACTAAAGTGTCTAGAATTATTGCTAATGAATCTTGCGAAATATTTTTCATCAAAACACGTCTGTTTCTTCTTAAGTATTCTCTTTCTTTATCATTCATTTTTATAATAATTTTTTAATTTTTATTTATATATTTTTTATTTTTTTTCGCACACGTCTCTCATCGAATGATCGACATCTTATTTCCATCCGATTCGAATTGTAATTCTCTGTCCGACAGGACCAGGGCAAAGGCTTCAGTTTTTCTTGGCACATTCCTATCAAATTGCATCTTGATCTGAATGTCTAAGACGCTACTCTTGAGTCGTTCACTCTGTTTACTGACGTCGAATACGAACATGGGATACATCGACTTGTATTCGCCGGGAGATATGTTAGGGTTGCTCATCAATTCATCTAGACCGTGATACTTCTTTCTAAAATCAGCGGCGTCGCCGTACAGTCTGCAGAAATCGTTCTTGTCGAACGACGCATTGTAATCGATTGCTGGATATCTCGTGGCATTCAGAAACACTTGCATGTTTCTCAAATGGCAGTGATTGAACAGCGATGCATTCTTTTCCTGAGACCCATCCTTATCAGTCTGAAACGCAACCACGATGAAATGCCGTCTCTCAGAAGCGGATTTCACCGTCAATCTCCAATGGAAGTGATTCGTGGAGGGTGGAATGCTAGCCGTGTCACACTGTCTCATTCTAAATCCCACAGGTAATTTACTCTTGGATTCTATGATCTTTCCACGACTGAAGGCTCCACCATGATATCTTCTGTAGAGTTAACTTACCCGCATCGGTCACAGGGAGTCTCACTATTGCGTCGTCGTTTCCTTTTCGAATCAACGTCAGATTGTGTTTGAATCCGTACATGATCTTGTTGTAATCGTCCGCGAATACGAAGATGTGTTTCAAAGGTATCCTGAACGAAAACGTTCCTTTAGGTCTGGACGTCTTGATGCCGTAGTCGAATATCGCGGCGGCGCCGGCGCTAGCAGGGCCGACAGTGTCTTTCATCCACAACTGATTAAGTCATCTGGATTTCGAAAAATCATCAGGATACATCAAGAGTCCGAACATCGTGGTGGCCTGACTGGGATGAAACACAGATTCTATCTCTTGTCCGGATAGCATGTATTTTATATTACTGAATAGATGCATGATTCCACTATTGGCTAGAGGAACCGTGTCGTTGTCGGCGTAGTCGCTCCCATCTTCCTTGGTGAGACGTCCCTGCACCACTATGTAACTCTTGCTAGGATGGACGAATAGATCTTGAGTTTCGACATTGATTCTTATCTCTCCCGCATTGTTCAAACTCGTTCCGGTTACCGGTTCGTATTCATGAACCTCATATTCTTGAATATTTTCACTTTCAGTATGCTTTGTGCTATATCTAGTATATTTGCCATTTTTAAAGGGTTTTTGGGGGTTTTTTTGTTTATTAATTAGCTTGCTTTTTTTTATCTAAAAATAGTTTTAATTATTTGTTATTATTATTTTTCTCTCCTATATATATGTGTGTAAACAAGAAAATGTTAAAGAGAGTAAATAAAAGAAATTTGTTTTTCTTTATCAAAACTTTGTCTTCTTAAAAGTTTCCGATGATCTCTTCTCCATCCAAAGCTTCGATTTCATAAGTCACCGGATCGGTGTGAAATATTTTGATTATCACGAAGATTTCTGAGGTCCATCGAGGAGTATAACCCTTTTTGAAGTGCTTCTTATAAGCGTAGATTCTCACTCGATCGCCCACTGCAAATTTCGGCGTTCTAGACTTCTTCCTAATCTTAGATCTCTCAGGATATAGATTCGCGTAGACCCGTTTTTCGTTTCGAGGATTGCTAGCTTCCGCGGGAGTCATCTTGATCGATCTGTGTCGCGTGTTGTTGTAATCTTTGACCAGACCGTTCAGAGCGTATATGTATTTCTTGGTCGAATTCGCCGTAAAGTATCTATGCATCTTTTCCTTCATCGTTCAATTCCAACGTTCCACCACGCTGGCTTTCTCTTCATTTTCGATCGAGTAGAGGTCGACTAATCGATGAACATGCTTGTTGTAGAATTCCTTTCCCTTATCCACCCACAATTTATTCGGTTTTCGAGAAGACGAGTCGAACACGCTCTTCAGAGCCTCGGCGACGCAAGGTCCCGATTTATTCTTCAAAGCTCTGATCCAACCATATTTGGAAAACATGTCGATGACCGTCAATAGATATTTGACACCCCCGTTCCACCTCGAAAACGATCTCATGTTGACCAAGTCGGCAGACCAAATATTATCCAAACCCTTCACGAACACCCTTCTCTTTCGAAATTTATGCACGATGGGTTTGTGTAACTCCTCGGCCAATTCGCCTGTCAATAATTGTTTCTTCTTCTTTTCAGATGCGCTTTTTTTTTTTTTTTACCGCCCCATCCGAATCGACGTTTCGCACCGATCAGATTGCCGACCAGCGAACGCTCTATCTTCTCTCTCCTGGTCGGATTCGATATGCCTCTCAATTTCCCTAACATGTTTTTATCGCAGACATCGTTGCAAGTCTTGGTGTCGGGATGTCCGGCATAGCACAGATCTATTCACAGGTTTGCTCCAATATTTAGGAGTCAGATCGGCGTTGAGTCTCTTGTTCAATTTCGTTCCAGGTCCCGTGAAACTGTGACCAGGCAGATGCATTTCGAAAGGTAGATTATTGGTCATTTTCTTCACGATGCCTTTACCTTTGCTCGCGTTCTTTTTTTTTGACGAATCGAGTCTTGATAGAACCACACACTTCGCAAATTCCGCGAAGCATCTGTCTGTCGTTTTTAGTTCGTACTTCTTGAGAATTACTCGTCTCGGTAACTCTCTTACACTTTACGCAATACATTTTTTTGAGAGTTATTTAAATTAATTTCGTTTTTATTTCATATATAAATTTAATATTTTTTTTTAAAAATTATGTTCTTATTATATATTTTTTTTTTCAATCGCTGCTCTTGAGTTCTATCATCTTACTGAATTCCTCCCTAGCCTCTTTCCTCCCCTTTTCCACGAGAGAATCCTTCATCTCTTCCTTGATGATCTGACGAGTCTTGATTCTCACGGCTTCTTTCATGGCTTCGTATTTCGTTTTCTCACCCAATATCGCGAAGTATTCTCCGTCTGATACCCTACCGTCTTTCAACGCCATCGAGATCATTTCGGATATCGTGTCGATCTTGGAGTCAGCCAAGACGCAAATCTTGTCGTGTTTCCTCGCCTTCAGATATAATTTCCTACTCAAAAAGTTTCCGAGCGTGCGAGAGCCACTCCTTCTATGGTTAACACAATCGGAATACCAACCGCGGTCGACAACAATCCGATGCCGGCCACGTGTAAACCTATGGAAATCGTGATGAGTGTCGTGTCGATCATGTTGACGAATTTCACAAAACGCGAATACTTCTTCTTGAGAGAACGACGAGAATCTCTCTCTTGAGTTAGATACGATTGGATTCTACTGATTTGATCAATGCGATACCTCTCTCCTCTTTCTTTTTCTTCTAGCGATGGTGCCATTGGCAAAACGCCGTTCGGCTTCTCATCCTCGTCGTCATCTAACGTCGGATATAATTTATTTCTGGTTCGATTTTATGACGGGCGTGACCCCACCCCCACGACGAGGGGAGATAACTTTGTATGATTAAGTTTATGAGAATCAAGCAATCTGATTGATTAATTAGTAGGACACGTGACCACCTTCTCAGCCTCAAAAGCCGTTTGCCGATTCTGAGACACTGTCCCAGAATCGGCAAACCACCTTTTTGATGCTGTCTTAGAATCGGCAAAGCGGTTTTTTTTTCGCGTTCACCAACGATTGATTGAAGGTCTAATCCACGATGGAAACATAAACAAAGATTTTTATGTAAAATAAAATGTACAATTTCGTACATTTTTCACTTTTTTTTACATTCGACACGTTCGCCAACGGGTATTTGAACGTTAAAAGTGCGATCTAGGAGTCTCAAAATAACAGCCGATTCTGGGACACCATAAAAAACGACATTTTTTGCGAACAAGCATGCGATTTAACACTGAATCCTACGATGGTAAACGCACCATGTTTCATGTACTGTACAGTACATGTACAACGTGTCCCAGAAACGGACTTTATTACCTACTAGTATGGAATAAATTGCAGTAAAGTCGATCGAAAATATAAATTATTTATTTCAGTAAAATGTATCAACAATGGCTACCGATGAATTCACGAATATTTTTCAGTATATATTAACAAGTCGCTTTTAAATCCTAATGAAAAATTTACATGTAGAATATATGGCAAATAAAAAATAAAATCTCTGTCATATCAATATCATACTGCACGGATATTGTTTGAACGCGAGACACATTTTCTTGGGTGGGCGGTCTCAAAAACTGTTAAGTGGGCGGAGCCAAGAGAGTTCAACGAATTGAATCAGGACTGTTAGAAATCCATGAGGAAATGAAACAAACTGACCACGCACACAAATACCTCGCTGTTCAGTGTAAATTTGCGCATGATCAGTTTGTCAATGCATTGCCTCGTGGATTTCGAATAGTCAATTCTCAAATATTTCTTGGAACTCTGCCTACTTAACAGTTTGTGACTGACCACACGAGAAAATGTTTCTCGTATTCAAACAATATCCGCGGTGTTACACTGCCCGTTCCCTAGCTCCCACCCCCAAAACACTTTGACCAAGTCAAAGGCCTTCACATGAATCCCCCTATCAATGGCCTTGTTCCTTCCAATCGGGAGATCAAATATGAGCATAGCACAGGAGCGACCGAAGCCCGATAAAAATGGAGGGGAGCAAATTTACAATGCTACCATGGTTCGACCCAGTATGAGAAAGGTTACAGCGTATATCGGTAAATTTACCACGATTCGCTATAATCTCTCGTTGAGATAAATATGCCTAAATATTGGTTGGATTTGTAAATAATATTACTGGAATGCCTATATATAATTACACTGGTGCAAAGATGGAAACTACTTCTTTGACAACTTTATCTGCAAATACTCGCCTTTATCTTAGCTCGGTCTATCAAGGTGACTGACATTGAAACACAAACCACCATCCGAGAAACCCAGAGAATGAGAGAAGAGACATCTGCTAAAATGTAGAGCTGAAAATGAACTACGGTAAATAGAGGATATCTAGTGTTTTTGAATGGATACCGAAAATTATCTCATGAGTGACCGAGACAAATGGTTATTTTTCGTGAGCGCTTGCGCGAGCGAAAGCAACCGTTTCTCTCGGTCATAAGTGAGATAATTTTAGGTATCCACTCCAGGCTTCTTGGTTCTTTGGGGAGTGTTTTTTCCCTCGCTCTGTTTGTGATTCGTATTAAATTGTTGATAATATCACTCTGTCCCATTGGTCACAACATTGAGTTGTAGTTATGTCATTTACAGCAGCCGATTCCACAATAGTACATGCTTATTTAAAAATGTCCCTCATACCTTGTCCTTTAACCTATAAAGATTAAATAACATATTAGGCTTTATACACGAAAATCAGCTGACCGAGATCTTTTCAATAAGGGGTCATAAGCTTTTGTTTTGAAGTAAAAAGTACTTACACTAACTATGTGTTGCAAGAATTCGCCGCACTTATAGCAGTTTCACGCTAATGCTCTACGGAACACCACTTGAGGGAGTAAATTAGGGCTTATTTTCACAACCGACTAACCGATAGCTATAACCCGGATAATACCGGGTTAATTTCACGGAATATGAGATCAAAAGTACAGGGATTGGTAAGCAGTATTCACAGAAACTATTTCGTAGTGTGTATAAAAACGAACATTGTCGAGCCATTATCAACGTGATTAAATCTGATCACATTGCCATCAGTATCATTCTCAATATCATCGTCCTCAAATGTGCCATCCTCTATCGACTTTTCTACTATTTCACCTTGGCTATTCCCCTCGCCGCTATCGCCCACCTCCATCCTCACTGAATTAGCTTGACTAGTTTCTGCACTAGTATCGTTAACGTCAATTTCAACAAGCGCTATGTTAGCTTGGCTATTTTCACTGTTCCCCTCGTTGGTCGCGCCAATCCCCATTGATCTACCTGTTAGGTCATTTTGAATATTTTCGCCAGTAACTATCAAACTTGTCTGAAGAGTATGCAGTGAATGATTTGTGTCCTGTATTAGCCTATCAATACCGGTCCGAGTGCTTTCTGCGTTTGGTGTGCCAGGTATACTGCTTTCATCTGCTGGAGTGCCACATTTAAGACAGTAATAAGCTACATCTTCCTCGCCAATAACCATCTGTAGATATAGACTTTTTGAAATTCCTAGAAAAACAACAATAAGAATTTTATTTTCCAATAAAAAAACCCATGTATTTGAGGTATTTTTTTTATTATTCAAACCTAGTATCATATAATATAATAATTTACCTTTTGTTCCCATTCACACGCCATTTATGTTTTATAGAATCTCAATGCAAAAAAGCATAAAGTAAGCGCGGATGGAAATTATGACAAGGAATATAGTACAAGCATTATTTTACCAGAAATGTTTTTAATTTTTGGAACCATATATAAAAATATCTTTTTTGTATATGTTTAATAGATGTCTTTTTTTTTCTTTTTCCTTTTTCTACCCAAAACGAAGAGTTTTAGAAGTTGGAATTAGCACCATACCACTAGAGATCTAACCTTCAAGAAGAATGAAGTTATTCAGTGCGTGTCATATTTTCGACAACCAGAAAAAGTCTAGCTTTTGCCTACAAAAAAGTCCTGTTTAGCTGACCGAAAATTCCTAAAAACCGTAATGGATTTTAGGTGGTCTACTCAATCATGTTAGGTTCACCAAATAAAAGTCCAATATGGCAGGTTTTTGTTTCTCTAATTAAAAAGTCCTATATGGCAGTCTTTTTCTCCAATTAAAAAGTTTTATATGGCAAATCCTCATAAAGTCCTATATGGCATTCTCTAAAGTCCTCATAAAGTCCTTTATGGCAAGTCCTCATAAAGTCCTATATGGCATTCTCTAAAGTCCTCTATGGCAAGTCCTCATAAAGTCCTATATGACATTCTCTAAAGTCCTTTATGGCAGGTTTTTCTCTAATTAAAAAGTCCTATATGGCAGTCCTCATAAAGTCCTTTATGGCAAATCCTCATAATGTCCTATACGGCATTCTCTAAAGTCCTTTATGGCAAGTCCTCATAAAGTTCTCTGAAGACATCAAAAGAGAGATTCCTTCTATCAATATATACTTGCAACCAAAAAAGCATGAAAATTGCTCTAAGCATTCTCAAGTTATTGTCCGACATGTGGAAAATTGCCTATATTTTGATGAATAAAGTCCCGTAACTCTGGAATGACAAATCGGACAGCGACACAAATCGAAAGGGAGATTCCTCCTATCAACATATACTTGCAACCAAAAGATCATGAAAATTGCTCTAAGCATTTTCAAGTTATTGTTCGACATGTGGAAAATTGCTTATATTTTGAGGAATAAAGACCCATAACTCTGGAATGACATATCGGAGAGTGACACAAATAGAAAGGGAGAGTCCTTCCCTCAACATATACTTGCCATCAAAAAATCATGAAAATTGCCCAAAGTCCGACATGTGAAAAATTGCCTATATTTTGACGAATAAAGTCCCATAACTCTGGAAGGGTCCTACTAGAAACCGGAATCGACTTTAAAGACCGGAATCGACCGGAATCGACTCATATTTTACTGATTTTTCGCAATGTTTTGTACTTTTACCAATGGCATTCTATCTAATAAGTTTCCACGTGCAAGATTTAGTAAATGTCAAAGAATTTCAGGGTACAGGAAGAGGTTAGCAAAGAGTCTTCCTCGTTTAAAAGCTTTTTTTCTTTTGATCGAAACATTTTCCAAGGGAAGTAACTTGTCGCGTCATTTTGAACTCGATGTTTTATCATGCATGGCCAATACAACTGAAAATTAATTATTGCTCGAGAAGCGAGAATATCAAACTTGAAGCTGACTGAAATGTGTGTGTGGGGGGGGGGGGCGGGGGGATTGGGAGGGGGTCGGGCATCAAAAACGCAATCTAATCAAGATTAAAATTTGCTCAATTTGAATGAGAAATTTAGCGAATCATCATCTTGGTTGGTTCATGATTGTTCAAAAAGAAACCCGCACAGAACTCGACCCTGCGCTCTCTCAGAGAAAACCGCCAAAGTCGGCAAGGGTCGTTGAAAGTTGGGCGAGGTGAGGGGGGGGGGGCGGAAAAGAAGGCCCATAACTGCATGCCCCTCTCCTCCTCTCTGCTGATTCCGGTTTCTAGTAGGACCCTTTAGGACCCACGAAGTTTCTATCGCAGAGGCATGCATTAAAACTTGGGTCATTTGACAAAGTAAGAAGATGCCGCTTTTTCAATTTTAGTTATTTTATTATTTACACATAGATACAAAATTAAAATGAATAACAATTATAACCGGGTGTAGATATATAACATTCTTTCATTCGTTCGTTCGTTCTAATTATGTGACATGATAAGTTTCATTCATTCATTCGTTCGATCATTCGTTCAGTCGTTCGTTCCTATATACTGATTATGTGATATGAGAAGTTTCATTCATTCATTCGTTCATTCGTTCAGTCCTTCGTTCGTTCCTACTAATTGTGATATAAGAAGTTTCATCCATTCGTTCGTTCATTCGATCAGTCCTTCGTTCGTTCCTACGTGCCCCCCCCCCCCCCGACTTTTTCACTAATTATGGGTACCCTAACAGGACGTATTCTGACATAACGTACACAACTCCTATGGCCACATTGACTGTGGGGGATAGTAATAGTTCTAACAAAATTAGCAATTAACACAATAGTGTCGGCGTCGCTGTCCATTTAAATATATATTGAGATATTGCACATCGCAAGTTCACAACTTGTCATAACAGACTATAGTAATAGTAAAGCTATATAAAACAAAACCTGATATTTACGACGAAGGGCGTGATAGTTTGACCTGGTTGGCAATGGTTGCCAGGGACGGCGGCGGGGGGGGGGGGGGGGGCACATGGGACACGTGCCCCCCCCCCCCCCCCACAATTTTTTCACCAATTATGGGTACCCAACCCTAACAGGACATATTCTGACATAACGTACACAACTCCTATGGCCACGTTGACCGTGGGAGATAGTAATAATTCTAACAAAATTGGCAACACAATAGTGTCGGCGTCTCTGTCCATTTTATATATTGAGACATAACACGTCGCAAGTTCATAACTTGTCATAACAGACTGTAGTAATAGTAAAACTAGTCCGAACTTGGACCCAAATTCCGTTATATAATTTTTGGGTTTGGTACGTCCAAAGTAGGTACCAAACCGCACCCTCATCCTAGAACCCTGCGGTTACCCAGAAAAAAATTGTGCCCCCCCCCCCCCAACACTTTTTTGGAGCTTCCGCCGTCTCTGAATTGGTTGCACTGATATTGCGCTGGGCAAGAGAAACAGAGCCCAAGGTACAATTGTATCTTCTACAAGATAAATCAGTTACGCCACAGCGGAATTAAATAGGTATATAATGGAAAACCCCCTTAGCTACGCCCCTGGCCTTATTATCATCAACAAAAACTCACCTGTCTAACGCCGCCTTTGCGTCATAACTTTCACCACTGAACGCACATTTTTGGCAAAAAAAACCTCAGCTCTCTATTTGATGACCATTTGTTCAAAAGGTCGGTTGACATTGGTATGCATCGACGGTGAATCCATCTTGTACATCCGGAACATTCAATAGAATTTGACCCACATCCTCGGTCACAGATACCACAAGGGTACTTTACTGTTTTGGCTACTGGTCGGTAATATGGTTTGGAATACATGACGATTACAGTGAAATTGCCAGGTAAATGATACAAGGCCGGATGAAATGGTTTCGCGCGCCGAAGGCGCGCAAGGACGGTTTGGGGGCAAGCCCCTTTCGACCCTCTTTAACAGTATGTGATTCGGTTTGTCTGGTCTGGCCGTGGTAAAGGAGGAAAGTGTTAAGATGCTTAGCGGCGTCTATGATTCCGTCTGCTTTTCTTAGGAGGAGGTGGCTGAGTTGGTGATACCCCCTTTGGTGGTGTTAAAGGAGTGGTGTAGGGCTGACTCGGCTGGTAAGGTCTGGCCCTCGCAGCTGCCGGTGGTGAAGAGCTTTTTGGTGTTGTTCTCAGGTAGTGGTTGCTGAGACTCTCTAATCCTATTCTGAGCATGTTGCCTTTGCACCCGCGATCTCTCAATGTCTTAACATGGGCATGTAGAAATATAAGGTGGTCGTCGTCTCTGGCCTTTTCTCCTAGGATACTTTCCACGGACTCCGCGGTGTTTGCTTCCTGGATGGTGTCCCGGTCGGAAAAAGCAGGAAGAGCAAGAGTGGGTTTAGCGACATGTGCGATGTCAGCCTCAACTTCCTGCTCCACAAACAGACTATCCTCCTCCATCTCCTCTTCGGGAGAAGAGTGTGAAGGGCTGGAGGTTAGACTATTACCTGGCGAACCAGCGTCCTCCGGACCTTCCACCGGAGTGGAGGGTACCGAGCTGGACGTGGAACGGACAGGGGTAGCAGACATTGAGCGTTCAATGCCATGATTAGCCTCCCTCTCTTCCTTCTCCGTCCTTTTCTTTTCCATGAACACCGTCAGTCGGCGGGCATCGCGTCGTCTGGCGGAAGGTCCCTTCTTTCTTTTCCTTTTCTTCTTCTGGCTGTCCTTTGTCTGTGTTCGGCGCTTATCATCATCGTTTTGCAGGTCCGAGTCACTTGGAGGGTGACCAGTGCGGGGGAAAATCCCCTCACGAAAGGTACTACACCTCTCCAAGGACGTCGGTTCGGCTTCTCTATCAAAATCCACTGTCAGGTGGATTTTACCCTTGAGCACCTGGATACTCCAGGTGGTAGCAAGGGAAGCCTTCACTCTGACAAGTGTTTCCTGGATAACAAGTGGGAGCTCCATTGTTTAGTAGTTAGCACCTCGGAGTCCAATGTGATGATGTGATACAAGGCTCGTATGACAAGAGATTTTTATAGAGAGAAAGTATATTGTTGGAATCGCTGGCCAGAGATAGCTTCCTCACAGCTCCTCACAGTTGTTACTAAAATTTAAGGGATTACTAGATAAATTGACAGACTTCATGGGGAATCACCTCTTCGTAACAAAGAGACTTAAAAAGAAACAATGAAGAATATTAATTAAAACGACTAATGGTGGTCAAAACATTAGCTTCTTGTACAATCTGTATCTTTTCAGCTAAAAGAAAACTTTGATGCAGCTTATAGGGGCTTCTGAATTTTCGCAAAAAGGTTAATCAATCTCCGCAAATTGGGAAATCGTTTGTCTTTATTATTAATATTAATAATATTGGAAAAATGAATGGAAAGATAGGAGCTCTGCAGATCAGTTCCATTGGAATGGGCAGTGTCTATTCGATCATGATAATTGTATAATGCTGGTGGGTTTCGATCTGTCCTGATATCACATAATTAGTAGGAACGGACGAAGGAATGAACGAACGAACGGATGAATGAAGGAAACTTCTCATATCACATAATTAGTAGGAACGAACGAAGGACTGAACGAATGAACGAACGAATGGATGAAACTTCTCATATCACAATTGGTAGGAACGAACGAAGGACTGAACGAATGAACGAATGAATGAATGAAACTTCTCATATCACATAATCAGTAGGAACGAACGGACGACCGAACGAATGATCGAGTGAACGAACGAACGAACGAATGAATGAAACTTCTCATGTCGAGTTCTGTGCGGGTTTCTTTTTGAACAATCATGAACCAACCAAGATGACAAATCGGACAGCGACACAAATAGAAAGGGAGATTCCTTCCATCAACATATACTTGCCACCCAAAAATCATGAAAATTGCTCAAAGCATTTTCAAGTTATCGTCCGACATGTGGAAAATTACCTATATTTTGACGAATAAAGTCCCATAAGTCTGGAATGACAAATCGGACAGCGATACAAGTCGAAAGGGAGCTTCCTTCCATCAACATATACTTTCCACCAAAAAAACACAAAAATTGCTCGAAGCGTTTTAGAGTTATTGTACGACGTGCGGACGGACGGACGGACGGACGGACGGACGGACGGACGGACGGACGGACGGACGGACGGACGGACGGACGGACGGACGGACGGACAGCAGTAAGTAGGTAATAAAGGCGGATTCAGTATCACTTGTACACGATTTCGTACATGTACACGTACATCGATGTACACCTCCATAGGATTTAGTGTTAAAATCGTGTACAGGTACACGATTTGTCGTTTTTTTATGGTGATACAGAATCCGCAAGCGGATTCTGTATCACTGGATTCTATATACACATCGCTCAAGAGTGAAAAAAATGTATGAAATTTTAAGGAAAAAAAGGTGTACCGTCTGATACAGAATCCGCAAATGGGTTTCCCCCATAGGATTCAGTGTTAAATCACCAGCAAAAAACGTGTTGCGGATTCTGTATCATCATCAAAAAGGTGGTTTGCGGATTCTGTATCATCCGTATCTGTACACGATTTTAACACTGAATCCCTATGGAGGCATACACGGAAACCCATTTGCGGATTCTACATCAGAAATCGACTTATGTACGACACGTGGAAAAGAGGTGGTACTGAACCCGCAAACCCACGATGAGAGTAAAAACTGACACTCATGTTTTTGTTCTGGTGTGAATGAAGGTTTTCGTTCAAAAGAGTCGACTATAAAATATGAGTGTCAGTTTTTGTTCTGGTGTGAATGAAGGTTTTCGTTCAAAAGAGTCGACTATAAAACATGAGTGTCAGTTTTTGTTCTGGTGTGAATGAAGGTTTTCGTTCAAAAGAGTCGACTATAAAATATAATCTGTAAAAAAAAATAGACATTCATGTTTTCTTTCAATGTAAACGAAAAAAAAATTGAGTTTAGAAAAATTAGAAAAAATCGGAGGTAAAAAATCGTTTGTTCACGTTTTGTCACTGCTAATTTTGTGAAATAAATTTTAATAAAACACTTTATAGAATGTTTCATTCAAATAAAAATAGTTCGTAATTGACACTCATGTTTTTGTTGTGGTGTGAATGAAGGTTTTCGTTTAATGGATCGTTTTAATAATAGATAATAAAACGCATTTTTCCACTCAATTAGGTTTGAGTGGTAAATTTTTAATATATTCGTGATAATGTTCGGAGATGTGAATGAATCCTTTTAACAGACGTAATTATTCTCAAACGCGTTAAATCAGAAACCGGTTTCTTATGTGCTAAAACTTTTAAACTTTTTCAAAGTTCTTTCAGTTCAACACTGAGTGAATGATTTTGAGATATGAATGAAATCCTTTTAACAGACGTAATTATTCTCAAACGCGTTAAATCAGAAACCGGTTTCTTATGCGTTAAAACTTTTCAAACTTTTCAAGTTTTCCCAGTTCGACACTGAGTGAATAATCGGTGGTGCGATTTTTAACGCGTTCGGAGGCAAAACGCATTTATATGGGTTTTATCGTGTAAAATGTTTTTTCTCAACTGGTTTTTTAGTTATTATATTAAAGACAGAAGATTTTATTTACTTAAAACATAAAAAATAATTATACATTTAATTTTGAAAATAATAAAATAACTCACATTAGCATACTCAAAGGAATATTAATAATTTAAAAACGAAAAATGTTTTTACAGATGGATGCCAAACATCGAGGTCAGCTTTTAAGCGAATATGAACATGCTAAGAAGAGCATTCAATCGGCTGACAGAAGCAGACGTCTTTGAGAGACTGAACTCAGACGCGAAGCCACAAAAATATTTAAACCTGTGAAGGAGGTTCAAGAGCGAAGCAAGAAGGAGATCGTTGACGAATTGAGACCCATAAAAGAGGGTTCTTTGAGAATGGGTTTGTTGCCCGGTAGTTTTATGAAACAGTTTTCCTTTCAATCTACACCGGATTACGTTCCCACAGGGATTCAAACCGACGTGAGCCAGACCGATGATACAGCTTCAACTATCACCACTGATAGCGTCGCGTCTTCTGAGGATATTGAGAGATCTGTTGTATGGAATTTATAAGGATTTGGATGGTAGAACTTTTGTGGGTGATACAGAAGTGGAAATGGATGATGAAGATTTAATTGTCGGTTCGAATAAGTATAAAATAACTGATGGACTGTGCAAATTGCTCCTTTTCGACAAGCCTGGAGATTACACGGAACAGGATTTCGACAATTACGGCGACATTCTGGTTCAGACCCACGCCATGCTGAGAAATAACGATGCCAGAGAGACAAGACCCAAAGCCAACAGAGGTTACAAGTGGACGAAAGTGGGGAAACCCATATGGGATATGAATAAGAAGTTCGTCGGTTCGGTGACTGGTAAAGGGGTGAAAACCACTTTTCTTCCGAGCGATTCTGACACTCTGTCTCAGAGATTGAGTTTGTTGATGGCAAGCAGACGTGCTGGTAACACAGGATTAGATAATCAAATAGTTAGCATATGTGACGAATTGTTAAGGCAGAAGTTTTGAATAAAAACCATTATAAAAGGCTGATGAACGAATTGAAAGATTGATGTATATAATAAGTAAAGAGAAACAAACAAACAAACAAAAATATATAAAATAAAAAAAACAGTAAATTTTACACTAGAATAATAAAAGTATTTAAACAACAAACGATTTACCAGTGAAAAACAAAAAAAAATTATAAAATAAAAAAATATGTTGGTGATAAAGAACAGGGGATACGTCAGAACTTACGTTCAAGGCGGTTCTGGCATCGCCGATTCTATAATGCGAGCGTTCACGAGCGATGCGGGTAGAAAACTCGCATCGACCGCGTTTGAGGTCGGGAAGAAGATGGCTTTGGATGCAGGTAAGAAAGCCGCTTCCGAAGCCAGTGGTAGGATAGCTTCTGTGGCTGGCAAGAGGGCAACCGATGCGTTGATCGACAAGCTGCGTTAGAGCGAACGCCGAAAAGTTGGAAAGATTTTAAGGATATTGTGGTACCCATACAAGATTTAGCCAAAATGACGAGTGGATCTGGATTGAAGAAAACTCGCGACGGTGTAATATAAATAAATAATAATATTAAAAACTGAGTTTGAAAAAACATAAAAAATTGTGTTTGAAAAAAATCTAAAATAACAAACAAAAAATAAAACAAAGATGAACATTAAAGATATGTCTTGGAACGACGCCGCGACCAAGAGGTCGAATAACGAGTTCTTTCCCAAAAGCATAAGAGGCTTGATAGTGGGAAAATCGAATTGTGGAAAGACCAATCTGTTGATGAATCTGTTGTCCCGACCCGACTGGTTGGATTTCGACAGATTGTTTGTGTTTGGCAAGAGCTTGTTTCAACCTGAATACAGACTGCTTCGAGAGTGCATGGATCGTAGATTGCCCAAGGACGTCATAGCCAGAATCTTTGACAGTAGGGAGGAATTCGACAAAAGTGAAGCTCCTCTTTCGACCATTTTGGACGGTGCAGCGATGGAATTGATGAAGAGAAATGCATCTTTGAACGTCGAGTGTCGATTTTATGAGAATGCTAGTGACGTGCCGGATCCTAGAGAATTGAAATCGGAAGATAAGAATCTCATGATTTTCGATGATCTGCTTTTGGAGAGACAGAACCGATGCGAATCGTATTACATTAGGGGTCGACACAGCAACATGGACTGTTTCTACCTGTCGCAGAATTATTTTTGATTGCCCAGACAGACGATAAGGGAGAATGCTAATTTTCTATGTCTCTTTCACCAAGATCTCAAGAATCTCAATCACATCTACGGCGATCACGTCGCAAACGACATGAGCGTGGCGGAATTCAGGAGATTCTGCAAGAGGGTTTGGAATGGAGGACTTTACAATTTCATCGTGATCGATTTGACTAGCGAATTGAATCGCGGAAAATATCGGTGCAGATTCAACAAGTTTTATGTTTCTGATGATAATAAGATAGAGCGTGAAAAATAAAAAAAATTAGAAAATAATAAATCTTCAAATAATTAGTTTTGAAAAAATAAAAATAAAATTAAAATATAATGTTTGAACAAGGAGAATTGTTAGAACGGATAGCTGAGAATACGGCTGCAAAACAATCCATTCAAATCATGGTGAGTGGCGATTCGACTCGATTCGTGACGAACTTCGAACCTTCCATTAAATTGAATAGAGAGAAAAGATACGAGATGGCATTGGTGAATCTGGAGACTTATTATTCCTTTCCCAACGTCACCGAAAAGAATAACTCGTTCAAGTATTCCGACGGAGTGGATTGGTTGGAGATTCGAATTTCCCAAAGGAAGTTATGACATAGACGATTTGAACAATTACATTCAGACGCGAATGAAGACGGATGGAAAGGGAAGCAACAAGATCAGACTCGCTCCCAATCCTAATACCTTACAGACGATGTTGGATTTGGAAGATAATTTTCGAGTGGATTTCAATAGGGATGATTCTATGGGCAAGATGTTGGGATTCGATCAAAAGATGTATCGAGACCATGCAGCATCTGAAAATACGGTTGACATTGTCGCAGTCAATAGCATTCTGGTGAACGTGGATGTGATTTCTGGAAGCTACGTGAATGGTAGCGCTCAACCGATGATCTATTCCTTCTTTCCAAACATGTCGCCGGGTTATAAGATCGTGGAGCGACCTCAAAATTTAGTTTATCTACCAGTGAGTTTAGACACGTTGTATAGTCTCAAAACCACGTTGACGGATGAAAATGGTGAACTGTTAGATCTTCGCGGAGAGAGGGTGACGATACGATTTCACATAAGAGAAATATAAAAGCAAAAAAAAAAAAAATTGTGTATATACATAAATAACAAAAAAAATAAACGCAATATTAATTTTACAAAAATTATTTAATATATATAATTATCATTAAAACAAAAAAACAATTGAAGAAAATATATTTTAAAAAAAGAATTATGACACAATACGTGGTTAAAAACGTGAACATATCCCCAGGACAGAGGAAGAAACTTAAGAGAGCGTTAACAACTTGAGGCGAAGCGGTGAGATTAAAATTCACTCACGAAGATCTGACGAGTGGCGGTCAGGATTCGATCGCCTGGACCAGAAGTCAAATCAAAAGGATGGAGAAAGCGATTCGTGATGGAAGAGGGTTGACGGTGAGATTGAGTCCCACTCAATTGAGATACAATTTGAGAATGAAAGGTGGTTTCCTACCGCTATTGGCAGGAATCACCGCAAAAGCATTACCCTTCGCTGCAAAGGCACTACCCTTCTTGGAAAGACTCTCAGCATGGGAGCTCTCACGGGACTCGCAAGTTCGGCAGTTGAAAAATTAATGGGTGGCAGCGGACTGTTTTTGAAGAAGGGAGGAGCCATGTGTCGCGTCCACGTAGACGACAGCGGTAAAGGATTGTATCTAGAACCCATTAGAGGTGACAACTCTTTGAGTGGAAAAAGTCTCTATCTGAAGAGTGGACGGAACGTTGAGCAACTCAGCAAGGGTTTGTTGTTTGGTGAGAATTCGCCATTTAAGAATATACCGATTTTGAATATGTTATTATAATGTAAAAATTATATAATTATATAAAATATAAATCATAGAAAGTATAAAAAAATAATATAAAATGGATAAAAAGGTGGAAAAACAATTAGACGATAATGATGAATATTGCGAGATAGAGTGCAAAAAAGATGCGGAAAAATGATTAGATGCTAATGATGAATATTGCGAGATAGAGTGTGAAAAAGATGTGGAAAACGATTAGACGCTAATGATGGATATCTTAGGAAAGAACTGATAAAAGAGTTAAATAACGATCGGGATATGCGGTTGAAATTTAAAAGAATGAGACGTTTTCCACCGTTACCACTATCTTCTGAAGAGAATGGTAATGATGCGAGTGTTACCGAGAGATGCACAACATTCATTCATAATTATGATTCGGATAAACAAATGTGTTGTTATAATGTAGCATATCACAAAAAAAAAAAAGAGAAGAAGAATCGATGCTGAAATTTAAGAAAAAAGGAAATGTTATTATAATATATGGGTAATAGTGAAGAAGGAAAACCAAAAAAACAAAAAAAAAGTAATGAGATCTAAAGATGATCTCATTACTTTTTTTTTTCCTTCTTCTTCGCTAAAAATCAATCTCTCTATTGTTTATATTTCCAAGTACGTTATTAGCATGTTGACACTCGTGTTTTTTCCTTTGTCGCAAATGTGTTGAATGTTTATCTTTACTTTTTTGAGTTTTTTTACTTCGGTCAACGCGCTCTCACCACCCGATTTGTTCACGAGTTCAAGTGAGATGTTTGGAAATATGTAACTTCCATAGGGCAACGACAAATGGTCCTTGTCGAATTCTCTACCTTTGGCAATGACAATATTCTGCAGATCACTTTTGTACTCGTAAAACAAATCGAGCGTGGCTTCGTCCAATTTCAAAGGCATGCTATATTTGTCGTATTTGTTCTCTAATCCCTTCATCTCGACCTCGTTCAATTCGATGGGATCGTGTCATTGTAATCTATAGATTTTAGAACCGAATTTCTTATACATTACGACTCGTTTCAATTTCAATTTGCATCTTTTAGGTGTTGTTGTCATGATCGATTATTTGTTTTTTTATTTTATGAATTCTTGCAAATAATGTATATTTTAAATTTTGTATTTTAATAATTTGTTTAAAAAGGTTTTTTTTTTTTTTTTTACTCTTTATATATATAAAAAAAAAGGTTTTTTAATTTTAATTTTCTTTAATGTGAAAAAATTTTCTTTTTGTAAAAGTTTTTTTCTCTTTATATATAAATAAAAAGTTAAATTTAACATCCTTTTTTTCTCGTATTAATTCAATTTTTTTTTCACGTTAAGAACATAAAAAAATTGATTAATTTTTTTTTGAAGGAATTAAAACATATATATAAACAATTTTAAAACTTTTTAACAAATTATCATTTAAATACAAAATTTGAAAAAAATATTCTTACAAACCCAATTTTGAGGTAAAAAAACAATGATTAAATCCGAATATCTGAATTATAGTTTAGAACGTGCAAGACTTCAAACATTTAAAAATTGACCTTTGCATCTTGCTCAAAAACCTGAAGATTTATCTGCTGCGGGTTTCATTTATGTGGGTAAAAGTGACAGAGTTAAATGTTTTTGTTGTAACACACATTTAATGAATTGGGAACCTAATGACAAACCGTTGGCAGAACACATAAAAGATACCGAAGGTCACTGCGATTATTTGAAGAAGATCCAGACATTAGGATTGATTAAAATTGAAAACGAAGAATGGGAAAGAAATAAAAACGAGAGTTTATTAAGGGGTATTTTACAATCCAGATACACGAAGGAACAATTGTGTAATACATTGAATTAGGCAAACAAGACGTTATCTCAATTCTTGACTTTAGAAGATTTGATTCGATTCATGAAAGAAGCAAATGGGTTATTATCTATTGAGAAGGAGTCAAGTGATGTGAACACATGTCTGCTTTGCGAAAACAACTCTGCAAATGCTTTGTTTCTACCATGTGCACATTTGTGTTATTGTAAGGAATGTTATTCTAGAGACGAGAAAATGTGTTCGTTTTGTGAACAAGAAATAAAAGTGATCGTAAATTGTTTTGAATAAAAAACATTAAAGAAAAAATTAAAATTAAAAAAAATCTTTTTTATATATATAAAGAGTACAAAAACAAAACTTTTTAACAAATTATTTTAATACAAAATTCGAAAAAAAATATTCTTACAAATGGAGCAAACAAATAAAAAAATGGAAAATTTAAATGAGAAAACCGTACCTCAGTTAAACGAGATTTGTAAACTATTAAAAATTCCACATTTCAGAAATCATGGAACCAAATAAAAAAAAATTGAAGTCATACAGGAATATTTGCGAAACGATAGAAAGGCAAACGAAATGTTGATAGCAACGACGTCAAAAAATGCATCGGTTGTGAAAAATGAGAAGAAGAAAAAGATAGTAAAAGGAATCGAAATGCCAACGTCGAAAAAAAACAAAATGTTTCGATTGTGAAAAATAAGAAGACGACTAAACGAAAAGCCATTGAAGAACTTCAAGTTTCAAAAGAAAAGAAAAAAAAACTAAAACAAAAACGAGTGATGCACTTCAGATTCTAGACAAACGAGATATATCGAGCGAAATTCGATGAGCAATCGACGAAGGGAAAGGAGAAGAATATGTAGCACAACTCATCATGGAACTATTCCAATCAAAGCCTGTAGAATGGGAGAGTGCGATCAAAGGCGTTTTTAAAACTTTCGATGTGGTTCCCTCATTCAAGAAAATCGATCCAAAATTGTTCATGGAATGGGTGAAGAAAAAAGTATTGGATTTGTTTCGTGAACACATGAATGTGGGACAAAAAATTAAGATGATACGCCATTGTGTGATGAATAAAATCGACGTGAAGTCTGGCGAGAGAATCGTGAAAAATGCATATTTCAGATCAAACGTCGAACCCGTATTTCGAGGTTCAGATTTATCAGACGTTTTCGAAACGATGAAAGACACGATGTTGATGTCTCTCGCAAATTATCAACATGAAGGTAGTAATTGGACGTTCGATGAGGTGTTGAAACTCGAAATTCATATAACTAAAAACGATTCGTTGAAAAGATCTTCCTACGTGGAATTACCGTATTTCTTAGCTAAAAAACACTTTGTGGTCAATGTGAGAAATAAAGATGATCAGTGTTTAAAATGGGCAGTCACTTCTGCTTTATATCCTGTCAAAATGAACTCCAATAGAGTTTGTCATTACGAGGAGACTTCTAAAAATCTCGATTGGACCGGAGTGACTTTTCCAACAGAGTTAAAACACATTGAACGTTTCGAGACTCAAAATCCCACCGTAGCAGTGAATGGCTTGGGATACGATGATGAAAAACGAACGATCTATCCTCTCAAACAGACTTCGTATCTTGAAAGAGAAAAGACGATTATTTTATTATTGATTTCGCATGGTGACAATCGTCATTATTGTTGGGTTAAACATCTGAGCTGATTACTGTCGAGACAAAATAATAAACATAAAGGAAAGATATGTTTATGTTATAACTGCATGAACATGTTTCAGAGCGAAAAATCGTTAGCGAAACATCAGGAATATTGCAATGAAAATCAAGGTGTCGCCATCGAAATGCCCAAACCCAACACCATTGTGAAGTTTGAAAATCGCAATAGAAGGTTAAAAGTACCATTCGTCGTGTACGCCGATTTCGAATGCTTCACCGCGAAAATGAGTTCCTGCCAAACTAATGCTCTTCAAAGTTACCTCGAAAGATATCAAAAACACATGCCTTCAGGTTACTGCATTTACATGAAATGCGCTTTTAATTCACGATACGACATGGGTCCCTTCACCTACACGAAACAGTGCGAAGACGACGACGTGGCTCAAAGGTTCGTAGAAGAGTTAGAATTGAAAATTCAAATGTTATATGATAAATTCAAAACTCCAGCGAAAATGATCATCAGAGCAGCAGGACGAAAATAACAGAGCCACCGAATGTCACATATGCAAACAATTGTTTGACGAGAATTTGGAGGAAAATAAGAAGGTTAGAGACCACGATCATTACACGGGTCTGTATCGCGGTCCGGCTCACAGCAAGTGTAATTTAAAATATCGAGACGCCATTTTCTATCCAGTGATATTTCACAATCTCTCGGGTTACGACAGTCATCTGTTCATGAAAAATCTCGGCACCTCCCACGAAGAATTAAATTGCATCGCGAACAGCAAAGAAAGATACATTTCATTCACGAAATAGAAGCTCATGAAGAAGAAAAGAGTAATCGACGGAGAGACGTTGAAAGAAAAAACGAAATTCATTCGTAGAGGCATACGTTTCATCGACCGTTTTAAATTCATGTTGACCGCTCTGGAAAAATTAGTCGATAACATGAGCAAGGATAAATTTAAAATCACGAACGAACATTTTGGAGAACGAGTAGACATCATGTTGAGGAAAGGAGTCTATCCTTACGATTACATGAACGATCTAAAGAGATTCGATGACACCGCACTACCTTCGAAAGAAGATTTTTATTCGAAATTATACGAATCCGACATTTCCGACGAGAATTACGAACACGCCCAAAACATGTGGAAATCATTCGATATGAAAACCATGAGAGATTATCACGATCTCTATCTGAAGACTGACGTTCTGCTCTTGGCAGACGTGTTCGAAAATTTTCGAGACGTCTGTTGTCGAAATTACGATCTGGATCCCACTTGGTATTTCACTGCACCCGGTCTGGCATGGGACGCTCTGTTGAAGACCACCAAAGTCCAATTGGAATTATTATCCGACGTGGACATGTTGCTCATGTTCGAAAGGGCTGCGAGAGGTGGCGTCTCGATGATCTCCCACAGATATTCCGAAACTAACAATCCCTACATGAAAGAAGGTTTCGATTCGAAACGGTTGAATAAATACATACAGTATTGGGATAATCGGTACGGTTGGGCTATGAGTCATCCTTTACCGATTGGAAATTTCGAATGGGTGACGGAACAGGAAGAGATGCAAAAATGGAGAGACTATCCTTGCATTTTAGAAGTCGATTTGAACTATCCGGAAGAATTACACGATCTACACAACGATTATTCGCTGGCTCCCGAACGAATAGAAGCGAATGAAGAAGAAGAAAAACTCATTCCCAATTTATTTAACAAACGTAACTACGTCATCTACAGTGAGAATTTGAAACAATACGTCGATTACGGGATGAAATTAGTCAACATACATCGCATCATTCGATTCGACGAAGAGCCTTGGATGAAAAAATACATCGATCTCAACACGAATCTCAGAATTCGAGCCGAGAACGATTTTGAAAAAGATTTCTTCAAACTCATGAACAACTGCGTGTACGGTAAATCGATGGAAAACATCAGGAAGAGAACCGACGTTCGACTCATCACGTCTGAGAAAAAAGCAAAAAAAATAGTGGCGAAACCCAATTACAAACACCGAACCATATTCGATGAAAATCTAGTGGCCGTTCACATGCAAAAGACGCACCTGAAGTTCGACAAACCGTATTATCTCAGACCGATCATCTTAGATATCAGCAAGCGATTGATGTTCGAGTTTCACTACGATCCGGTGTATAAGACTATGAAATCGATTCGAAGCCAAAATCACAACTTGTATACCGAAATAGTCAACAAGATTTTGCTGATGGCCGACGACGATAAGAGATTCGTGTTAGACGATAAAATAAGCACTTTGGCACGTGGACATTGGATTTCGGATCTAATTAGAGACAATAGGATTTCAGATATGATTGTGGATGATAGGTTTCCAGATATGATTAAGGATGATAGGATTCCAGAAAATCAAGAGGAATTAGATGGATTCAAGATTATGGAAATTGATAGAGACATCGAGAGAGTTAGTTTAAAAAGAAAAAGAAAAAAAAATAAAATAACGTCATTTTAGTGAATTATAATAAAATAAATAAATAAAAAAAAATATATATACGCATTTATGAATAAGAAAATAGAGATATCCGCAGAAGGTGTCATCTTACCTAACAAACCCCTATCCAACATCGATCTGTCGAATGTGGCGAACGATTTGAAAATCAAAGATTTTCTAGGCGTGTTTTCTAGAGATGCCTTGCCAAAGAGAAGACCTTGACAATCGGAATGCGGAATTTTAAATCTAGACGATTTATTGGGTGAAGGCACTCACTGGGTGGCGTGGTTCAAGAATGGGAAGAAGAATTATTATTTCGACAGCTACGGAATCTCACCGCCGAAAGAAATAAAGAACTATTTCAACAAATCGATGGTTCGTTACAACACGGAACGAGTGCAATCACCAGATCAAGTGTTTTGCGGTCACCTGTGTCTTTACGTTCTCAAAAGATGGTCTGAAGGAGATCAGTTTCAAGACATTCTCAATGATTTAGATTAGAGAGAGATATTTTTTTTTTTTATAACATATAAAGGTAAAAAAAATTATTAAAAAAATTTTAATCGAATAAAAACGAAAAATAAACATAAAATAATTCATTTTTAATAAACTGCGTTTGAAATATATTTTTTTAAAAACAAAAAATCTCAAAACAACATGCCAGTCGATAAATTTGGTAGAAGTGACGACGAAAAAGTCAGCCTAAAAAAGAAGAGGAAGATGCTCGAAGTCGACGATGGTTACGACGTTGCCAACTTGTACGAACGTTACGTTCGGAGGTACAAACCTCGAGAGGAACCTTTGAACATGAACGATAAGAAGCTCTACAATCTTCCCGAGCTGATAGATCTCGCAGATGCTGCGACTAAAAAATACGTCGACAGGGGGAATGCTGATTTCGAACGAATCATGCTAGATAATTACGTGGATAAAACCATGACCGACGATCTCGATCTGAAATCTAAACATTTGGTGAACATCGCAAATCTCATAGATCCCAAGGATGCTGCAACCAAGAAATATGCGGATGACTCTCATGCGAGATTCAGCGAACACCTGAGAAATAGATACTTTCAGAAAACGATGCACTCGGAATTGAATGCCAATTCTAACAAGATAACGAACGTGGCCACTCCCACGAATCCCAAGGACGTGGCGACCAAACACTATGTAGATCTGGAACAGAGAAAGTCTGACAGACGAGAAATGAAATCGGATCTGAATGCGGGATTCAACAAGATATTGAATCTGTCGAAGGTCGACGACACGGATGCGGACTCAACCGCAGTCAACAAGGGCTACGTAGATTCTGCCATGATACGATCACAAAAATACCTAGAATCGCAAGTGGACGCTCTCTACCTGAACAAACAATCTGGCGGAACCATGGAGGGTGGTATTGACATGAACAGTGAGAATTTATTCAGACTCAGTCACGATCCTGAATTTGATTCCAGCGCAGTCAGCAGGAAGTACGTGGACGACAACTCAGTCTGGAGAAAGGGTGACATCATGGAAGGTAAACTAGACATGGGTGGACACGTGCTCACGAATCTACCAGATCCCGTGAACATGACGGATGCCTGCACCCTGATTTCGGTGGTGGAGAAAGTCAAATATGCTAGACAATTGATCACCGTGTGGGCTGAGGAGAGCAGCACATTAGAGGAGGGAAAAGCTGAGTGGCCTTTCGGAAATGGAGGTAGTGGATCGCAACATGGTCAGGTGGGATATCCCATGCCGTTGGGAGGTGAAATCATTCGAATGAGTCTGGCTTCCACGGATTTGAATAACAGAGCGGTCGTGAATCTCATTGTGAATGGAGTAGAGAGCGATAAGAGATACAGCATCGAAAAGACTGAGAATCAACACGTGAATGTTAGCACATTCGGCATGCCTCTCAAAGTGAATGCTGGAGACAGGATTAATTTCGTTATGAAAACCAATAATCCCAAAGCCGCCACTTCCGTGGTGAGCCTACTGATCGAACTAGATCCTTTGAACAAACAGTGAACGCGTGGAAATAATTAATTAAAAAAAAATAATGTGTGATTATTAAAAACGAAAAAAAAAGTAATGAGATTTAGAAAGATGTTCAATCTCTCTAGATCTCATTACTTTTTTTTTTTTTTTTAATAATTACTCATTACTTTTTTTTATTTTTGTTTTATTTTTTTTTCCACACACGTCTCTCATCGAATGATCGACATCTTATTTCCATCTGATTCGAATTGTAATTCTCTGTCCTACAGGACCAGGGCGAAGGCTTCAGTTTTTCTCGGCATGTTCCTATCGAATTGCATCTTGATCTGAATATCTAAGATGATATTCTTGAGTCGTTCACTCTGTTTACTGACGTCGAATATGAACATGGGATACATCGACTTGTATTTACCGGGAGATATGTTAGGCTTGCTCATCAATTCATCTAGACCGTGATACTTCTTTCTAAAATCAGCGGCATCACCGTACAGTCTGCAGAAATCGTTCTTGTCGAACGATGCATTGTAATCGATTGCTGGATATCTCGTGGCGTTCAGAAACACTTGCATGTTTCTCAAATGGCAGTGATCGAACAGCGACGCATTCTTTTCCTGAGACCCGTCCCTATTGGTCTGAAATGCAACCATGATGAAACGCGGTCTCTCAGAAGTGGATTTCACCGTCAATTTCCAATCGAAGTGATTTGTGGAGAGAGGAATGCTAGCCGTGTTGCACTGTCTCATTCTAAATCCCACGGGTAATTTACTCTTGGATTCTATGATCTTGTAGAGACGCGCTTTTTCCATGATTGAAGGCTCCACGTGCGGAACGAACCACGATATCTTGTGTAGAGTTATCTTACCCGCATCGGTCACAGTGAGTCTCACTATTGCGTCATCGTTTCCTTTTCGAATCAACGTCAGATTGTGTTTGAATCCGTACATGATCTTGTTGTAATCGTCCACAAATCCGAAGATGTGTTTCAAAGGTATCCTGAATGAAAACGTTCCTTTAGGTCTGGATGTCTTGACGACGTAGTCGAATATCGCAGCGGCGCCGGCGCCAGCGCTAGCAGGGCCGACGGTGTCTTTCACCCACAACTGATTAAGTCCTCTGGATTTCGAAAAATCATCAGGATACGTCAAGAGTCCGAACATCATGGTGTCCTGACCGGGATGAAACACAGATTCTATCTCTTGTCTGGATAGCATGTATTTTATATTACTGAATAGATGCATGATGCCATTATTGGCTAGAGTAACCGTGTCATCGTCGGCGTAGTCACTCCCATCTTCCTTGGTGAGACGTCCCTGCACCACTATGTAACTCTCGCTAGGATGTATGAATAGATCTTGAGTTTCGACGTTGATTCTTATCTCTCCCGCATTGTTCAAACTCGTTCCGGTTACCGATTCATATTTGTGAACCTCATATTCTTGAATACTTTCATCTTTCACTATGCTTTGTGCTATATCTAGTATATTTGTCATTTTTAAAGGATTTTTGTTTTTTTTGTTTATTAATTAGCTTGCTTCTTTTTTTTTATCTAAAAATAGTTTTAATTATTTTAATTATTATTTTTCTCTCCTATATATATATATATATATATGTGTGTGTAAACAAGAAAATGTTAAAGAGAGTAAATAAAAGAAATTTGTTTTCTTTATCAAAACTTTGTCTTCTGTAATTGTTGTTCGTAAAACTTTCCGATGATGTCTTCTTCATCCAAAGCTTCGATTTCGTAAGTCACCGGATCGGTGTGAAATATTTTGATTATCACGAAGATTTCCGAGGTCAATCGAGGAGTATAACCCTTTTTGAAGTGCTTCTTATAAGCGTAGATTCTCACTCGATCACCGACCGCAAATTTCGGCGTTCTAGACTTCTTCCTAATCTTAGATCTTTCAGGATATAGATTCGCGTAGACCCGTTTTTCATTTCGAGGATCGCTAGCTTCCATGGGAGTCATCTTGATCGATCTGTGTCGCCTGTTGTTGTAATCTTTAACCAGACCGTTCAGAGCGTATATGTATTTCTTGGTCGAATTCGCCGTGAAGTATCTATGCATCTTTTCCTTCATCGTTTGATTCCAACGTTCCACCATGCTAGCTTTCTCTTCGTTTTCGATCGAGTAGAGGTCGACCAATCGATGAACGTGCTTGTTGTAGAATTCCTTTCCCTTATCCACCCGCAATTTACTCGGTTTTCGAGAAGACGAGCCGAACACGCTCTTCAGAGCCTCGGCGACGCAAGGTCCCGATTTATTCTTCAAAGCTCTGATCCAACCATATTTGGAAAACACGTCAATGACCATCAATAGATATTTGACACCCTCGTTCCACCTCGAAAACGATCTCATGTCGACCAAGTCGGCAGACCAAATATCATCCAAACCCTTCATGAACACCCTTCTCTTTCGAAATTTATGCACGATGGGTTTGTGTAACTCCTCGGCCAATTTGCTCATCAATAATCGTTTCTTCTTCTTTTCAGATGCGCTTTTTTTTGTGAACGCCCCATCCGAATCGACGTTTCGCACCGATCATATTGCAGACCAGCGAACGTTCTATCTTCTCTCTCCTGGTCAGATTCGATATGCCTCTCAATTTCCCCAACATGTTTTTATCGCAGACGTCTTGGTGTCTGGATGTCCGACGTAGCACAGTTCATGATCATATGCGGCTGCGTCCACCCTATTCACAGGTGTGCTCCAAAATTTAGGAGTCAGATCGGCGTTGAGTCTCTTGTTCAATTTCGTTCCAGGTCCCGTGAAACTGTGACCAGGCAGATGCATTTCGAAAGGTAGATTATTGATCGTTTTATTCACGATGCCTTTACCTTTGCTCGCGTTCTTTTTTTTGATGAATCGAGTCTTGATAGAACCACACACGTCGCAAATTCCGCGAAGCGTCTGTCTATCGTTTTTAGTTCATACTTCTTGAGAATTACTCATCTCGGTAACTCTCTTACACTTTACGCAATACATTTTTAAGAGTTATTTAAATTAATTTCGTTTTTATTTCATATATATAAATTTAATATTTTTTTTTTAAAATTCTGTTCTTAATATATATATTTCTTTTTTTCAATCGCTGCTCTTGAGTTCTATCACCTTACTGAATTCCTCCCTGGCCTCTTCCCTCCCCTTTTCCATGAGAGAATCCTTCATCTCTTCCTTGAATATCTGACGAGTCTTGATTCTCACAGCTTCTTTCATGGCTTCATATTTCGTTTTCTCACCCAATATCGTGAAGTATTCTCTATCCGATATCCTACCGTCTTTCAACGCCATCGAGATCATTTCAGATATCGTGTCGATCTTGGAGTCGGCCAAGACACGAATCTTGTCGTGTTTCCTCGCCTTCAGATATAAATTCCTACTCAAAAAGTTTCCGAGCGTGCTAAACAATCCAGCGGTGAGAGCCACTCCTTCTACGGTCAACACGATCGGAATACCGATCGCGGCTGACAACAATCCGATGCTGGCCGCGTGTAAACCCATGGAAATCGTGATGAGTGTCGTGTCGATCGCGTTGACGAATTTCACGAAACGCAAATACTTCTTCTTGAGAGAACGGCGAGAATCTCTCTCTCGAGTTAGATACGCTTGGATTCTATTGATTTGATCGATGCAATACCTCTCTCCTCTTTCTTTTTCTTCTAGCGATGGTGCCATCGGCAAAACGCCGTTCGGCTTCTCATCCTCGTCATCATCTAACGTCGGATACTCATTTTCATTTCTCATTTTTGTGTTTTTTTTTCTTTCTAGTATTAGATAAAAAAATTTATGTGTGTATTTATTTTTTTATTTTCTATTCTCCCTTATTTTATATCAACGAGAAAAAACTTAGATGTATGCTTCATTGAACAATAATTTCATGATGCATCCCTTGTCTTCTAAAGTCAGACTTCTACGCGCCAATTTCAGTTCTTCCGAAACTGTGGGCTTGTCTCGATCCTTACAGAAGAGTAATCTCTTCCAAAACTCAATCACTTCGTCGATTTGAATGCGTTTGAACGCTGGTTCGAAATACTTGACGACTATATCTTCCCTTTCCATAGTCAGACACGAATGATTCTCGTGATTGAAGTCTAGGTGATCCCGACATCCGATGCATCGTTCTAACAAGAGGTGACCTAGTTGTTCGTTCACACAGAATGCGTAGGCTCTCATCAGCATTTTAAAAAGAAACCTTGCTCTAATAGTCTGGGAAGCGCTCATGATTTACGTATTTTTTTTATTATCTATTTGATTTGATATATTTATTTTTTTAAATAACTATTTATTTATATATTTTTTCTCTCTCCTATATATATCAATCACTTTTTTTTATTTCCTCGGGAAACGTGGCAGTGGGTTTGCGGGTTTAGTATCACCTCTTTTCCATGTGTCGTACATAAGTCGATTTCTGATGTAGAATCCGCAAATGGGTTTCCGTGTATGCCTCCATAGGGATTCAGTGTTAAAATCGTGTACAGATACGGATGATACAGAATCCGCAAACCACCTTTTTGATGATGATACAGAATCCGCAACACGTTTTTTGCTGGCGATTTAACACTGAATCCTATGGGGGAAACCCATTTGCGGATTCTGTATCAGACGGTACACCTTTTTTTCCTTAAAATTTCATACATTTTTTTCACTCTTGAGCGATGTGTATATAGAATCCAGTGATACAGAATCCGCTTGCGGATTCTGTATCACCATAAAAAAACGACAAATCGTGTACCTGTACACGATTTTAACACTAAATCCTATGGAGGTGTACATCGATGTACGTGTACATGTACGAAATCGTGTACAAGTGATACTGAATCCGCCTTTATTACCTACTGCGGTATACCATAATACAAACGTTTTTTTTCAAAACGGGCGTATAAAAATGAGAAATGAACAAAACGTCTGAATTGCTAAGTTGGACATGTTTTTTAATGAACAAAAAAAAGTTCCCCAAAGAGGGTACTAGTACGAACTGTAGGGTGTGGGAATGCACTCGAGCTATTTGACTTATCTCCATTGGACAGAGGTTTGTAGCTTGACCTGTTCCAAGCCAGTATAAAATGCAGAGGGCCATATCCTACAGTTTAAGGATAAAGATTGCAATTTGATCGCCAAACTGACAAATCAGATCGAAGTTAATCAACCAATCAAATGTGTGTATTCCCATTGTGTTTCTTTTCCATTGACTTCTATACTGATTTTCTAAATTTCTCAACTTTAACCTATAATCCTATAGGAAACAAACACAAGCCCCAACCAAGAATCAAAAAGTCGATCAAAATTTGTTGAACTGGGGTGATGTTTTCAAGCACGTCCGTAAAAGATATATAAGATTAGGCAAAGCATGGACTTGGCATCATTCACGATCGAACCATTGCCAGAGAAGATGTTCCAAATTGGCACCAAGCAGACTTATGCTAACGTCACCCAGTACCAGGGTGAACTGAAGATTCATCTCAGAAGATACTTTGAGGGAAAAGACCAGAAACCTTATCGTACGAAGACTGGTATTGCTCTATCTTTAGAAGAATGGAATGCCTTGAAGTCCCAAATAGAAGAATTAGATGCAGCCATCCACACCCAACAAACAGCTTTAACTGAAGACACTGATTCTGCTAAACCGTAAGAAACTAAACCTTCTAAACCTACTAACCATGAAGACTTCAAAAAACCAATTCAAGAACCACCTTTGAAGAAGAAGAAGATCACAGAGAATAACCCAACCACGTCCATTGATCGTTGATGAAATTGATAGTGAACTCAGGCAAGTTCGCTTGCAACATGAACTTTGCTTGACATATGCTCATTATGTCGAAGATAACATTGACGCTGTAGTGAAAGAAAAATGCTATGAATGTGCAGTAGATCACCCAATTCAGATTCAGCATAATGTATGCCTCATGATGTCTCAAGAAGAGAGGATTATAACATGTTTTAATGAATCACTTGAAAGAGTTAACAAGAATGATGTCCATCTACTGTGGCACCATAATACTTCTGGAATGAATCCACCACCAGTACAGAAAGAGTATGAAGATATATTCGAGAAACCTCTCACAAATGAACAGAGATGTTGTATTTTGGATTTGGTGATTGAATGCATGACCTTCAAGAAACCACTCAGTATGAAGATGTAAATAGATGTTTTTTTTATAAAATAAAGAAAAAATTTTTTTAAAAAGTATAAAATATTAAAAAAAATGAAAAAAAAAAAATGTCATGGTTGCCCTTAAGCCACCTGATGAGTTTCCCTTGGGCAAGGACAAAACATTTTATTCTGAATTTTGTTTTGGCAACCACAGAAAAAGGTTCCATGGATGTCTTCAAGGTGCCTGATAGGTTACCTTTGGGCAAGGACGAACCTTTTTCTTTCAACAAAAATGAAATTTAGTTCCCCTGCATACAGTACACGCATACACATTTTTTTTAACTCGCTGTCCCCTTCCCAAAAACGTATAAAAGGGTGAGTAGTTCCCACATAGAACAACAAACATGGATCCTCGTTGGAAGCATCCATTCACTTGTTTATTGTGTGGTCCCACGGGTAGTGGTAAATCATCCTTTGTAAATCGAGTTATTCAAAACATTCAAAATATTATATCACCTCTTCCAAATCACATCATTTGGTGTTATAGTGAATGGCAACCGTTATACAATACTTTACCCCAAGTAGAATTCGTAGAGGGTCTCCCTCAAGAATTAAAATCTGATAGGTTAGTCATATTGGATGATCTGATGCTCGATGCAGATGTTCGAGTGTCTAGATTATTTACTAAAGGTAGTCATCACCGTAAGATTAGTGTGATGTACATTGTTCAAAATTTATTCGAAAAAAATAAAGTCCATAGGACTGTAGCTCTCAATAGTCATTACATGATCTTGTTTAAAAATCCTAGGGACCGTTCTTAGATCTCACATTTGGCAGCACAGATGTATCCTGGTCATTCCAAGTTTTTGAGAGAAGTTTTCGAAGATGTCACTCGATCCCATATGGTTACCTTTTAATAGATCTCAAACAAGATACTCCTGAACATATGAGATTGCGAAGTCAAATTTTCCCAGGGGAAACCCAATATGTGTACCTCCGAAAAGTATAAAAGGGGAGCAACAAGTCTGTCTCAAGTCAGAAGTATGTCTGACTGTCTCAAGTGCAACATCGCTCTTCTCAAGCTTCTTAATAAATCGAAACCCACACTCGTTAAATCCATACTAAAACATGCAGACAAAGAATTGATTACTTGTTTGTGTGACTGTGCCTCGAATATCTTGAAAGGGGCAGTCTCTCTGACCAAAGCTCAAAGAACCAAACTCGTTCGTCAGAAACAACTAGTGAGGGCAGTGGCAAATAAGGGCACCTCTGACAAAAAGAGGAGACAAATCTTGAGGAAAGGGGGATTCTTGGGGGCATTGCTACCCCCTGTACTATTGGGTGCTGTTAAAGGTATTTTTGAATAATGATGGAATATACAAAGAAGATGGCTTTGGTAGAACCAAGGTTATTGAAACGTCTACAAGAGACTCCAAGACAACCGAATGAACTGGCTGTTTCATCATTGGATCGAGAAATGAGAGATATTCTCGATGCCCCTTTTCTTTCAGCTGATGAAAAGATGACACATTATAATTAAATTTTACAAAGATACTTGACATTTCAACAAAAGGTAATGGTTCCTCGACCGATTAAAGTCGAATTCGAGAAAAATAATAAAGACGAAGACATTCTCGATTCTGTACCTATGACAATGAAGAGAAAGGGAAAGTTGTTGTTGAATCGTATTAGAAGTGACCCAAATATATCTTGGAATGAGAAGGGTGAATTAGTTTACAAAGATCAAACAGTGGTAGAGTCGAATGTAACAGATCTTCTAAACGATTTACTTAGAAGACGAAAATCTTTCCAACTAAAGGGATGGGAAGTGTCGGCCGAAGCTTTGAGAGATAGTAATATACCCCATGAATTGATTGGTCATAAAGAACGTTGAGATTTTATGAAACAGGTCCCAATAAAGTCGGAACCTAAACAACCAAAGAAAACAGAAACGCCAAAGTGGACCGAAAAAAGGGTATAAATAGAGCTGACACATGAAAAAAAGACAGTCATGGAAGCATTATACTATGATTCTGAAGCTCCTGGAAGTTTTGGTGGTATAGACGCTCTTCGTAGAGTGTCCAAGAAAAAGACTAATCAAGTTGTGAAATGGTTGGAGTCTCAAGACAAAATACACTCTTCACAAATCTGTTCGGCGTACATTTCCTAGAAGGAAAGTGATAGTTAGTGGTTTCGATGCACAATGGCAAGATGACTTGGTAGATGTAGCAAACATAAGTAAATTCAACAAAAACACAAAATTTTTGTTGACATGTATAGATGTATTTAGTAAATATGCTTGGGTCATACCTCTCAGAAACAAACTTGGTGACTCCATCATTAAAGCTTTTACTAAAATTTTTAAACAAGGTCGTAAACCAATAAAATTACAAACTGATCAAGGCAAAGAATTTCTAAACAGAAATTTTCAAAATTTTCTCAAAGATCACAAAGTCGAATTTTTCACTACACAAAATGTGGAAACAAAATGTTCCATAGTAGAAAGATTCAATAGAACTTTGAAAACCAAAATGTGGAAATATTTTACCAAGAACGATATACTAATTTTTCCACTTCAAAAGTTGGTGAAATCATATAATCATTCTCATCATCGTAGTATCGATATGGCCCATTTGCCGTGAACTTTGAAAATCAAGAAGAGGTTTGGCAAAGGTTGCATGGCAAATCCATAAAACACAAGATTCCAAAATTCAAAGTGGGAGACAGAGTGAGAATCAGAAAAGTTAAGAAACCGTTTGAGAAAGGTTATTTACCCAATTGGACTGGAGTTATTCACGGTGATATCTGTCAAAAAGGTCATCCAGTCACATATGTCTTACAAGATGATAATGGGGAAATATTGAAAGGGTCGTTCCACACTGAAGAGCTTCAGCGAGTGACACACAAAACTATTTACAAAATCGAACAAGTACTCAAGAAACGTGGTCGTGGTAAGAAAAGGGAATTGTTTGTAAAGTGGTTAGGATACCCAGCTTCGTTCAATTCGTGGATCAAGCAGAGTCAGCTCACCTATAAAAGGAAGTAAACCTCTGAGGTTTCTTCAAAATGGAAGAAGGATCGAACAGTTCTTGGCCTCTGTTTTGAAAAAGAATTCCAAGGAGCGAGATCACTTATTTTTCACAAATAATCATTTTGTACATCATCATCATTACCAGTGTTGTTAATCTCACTCTCGAGAACACAAACAGCAAATTGTGGACTGCTCTCTTGAGTAGTAGCATAGGATATTTGTTACCTCATCCAACCATTAAGAAAATGTAATGTTTTGTTTGACTCTACCAAGTAATAGTTCTGTGAACGTGTTTCCTGAAAACACGTTGATTACGTACACCACTCAGTTATCACAACCAGTGAATCTCACGGGGGAATGGGAAGTAGGTCTAGTAGAGATTCAGTATCCAAATACTTGGTTCAATATTCGTGGGGAAGAAGCTTTCGTTACAGTGTTCTGGTCTTCGAAAAGGAATTATCGACTTACTCTCAAGGAAGGTCGATATTCGGATCCCACTGATGTGATACGGGCTATCAATGGTGTTAAAGAATTACTCTTGCCTCGTCACGATAAGATAGATTTTGAATTGGATGAATTGACTGGTAAAGTTCGCGTCATGGTACATGATGGAGTCGTGGTCACATTGAGCCCTACTCTTCAAAATATTTTGGGATTTAATGAGTGTGTTTTTAAATCAGGAACATACAATTCTTCCAGAGTTGCTGATGTCAACCAAAGATTTTATTCACTCTGTGTATACTGTGACTTGGTTCGTGACCAAGTCGTGGGAGATGCAAGAATACCCCTACTTCGTATCGTACCTGTACGTGGAAAATATGGGAATATCATCTCTAAAACTTTTGAGAATGTGTATTATGTACCAGTAGAACGAATAAATTTCAGTACCTTCCAGGTGTATATAAGGGACGACACAGGAACCATAGTACCTTTCGAGTTCGGGAAGTGACAGTCACACTTCATTTCAGAAATCGTAGATCTCTTCATTTCACATAAACATGACTTATTGTTGTTAGTCCAAATTATATGAAGAATATTACTCGACACAAGCTGGGAACGGTCTACCAGCTTTTTCTGGAGCTCAAATACAGAGAGTTTACGGTTTGGGAAGTATATTGGGAGGACTGAAGAATATGGTGTTACCTTTATTGAAAACTACAGCCAGGACCGAAAACAGTTATTGAGAAAAGGAGCGGCCTTTGCCGAAGATGTCATTGAAGGGGAAAAATATTCAAAAGGCAGCAATCAAAAGAGTCAAAGAGGCTGGTGCAGGAGCTTGGAATGAAGTGGTTGGTGGTTCAAAACCACCCGGCAGGAAAAGTATAAAAAGGCCTGCACCACGCAAAACTGGCAAATCGACAAAACGAAGGAGAACTGTACAGACCCAAGATGTTCTTGGTGCGTGATGTCTCTCATCAATGAAAAATCTTGTGAGTGTGTCAACAGCGACCTCGACTTATTTTCCATATCACCAACACAGACTAGTGTGGAACATGGGCAATGGGTCAAGATGTAAACATGTGTCGTATATAATGTGGTGTCAGAAAATTAAACCAACTCGCACCACAAATGAGCCATCGGTCATAAATCATTGAAGACCATCATCATTGCAGCAAGCTGCTTTATGAATAACATTCAAAAATGGATGCAAACAATTCCCCAACTCCGAAAATGCAATGGGAAGCCACAGATCTCGTATCCTCGTGGAATTCATTCAACCAACTTGCAAAATTTTGGTTTGATGGGCCACTCAGAAATACCCCAGAGGCAGATAAATGCAATTATCTCATGATATGGATTGGAGATAAAGGGAGAGATATATACGGCACATGGAATCTTTCGGCAGATGATAAAAAAAGTCTGAAAATTTTGTATGAAAAATTCGACTTGCATGTTTGCCCCAAATCCAACTGTATGTTTTCTCGATACAAATTTTAGAAACGCTCCCAGCAAGCCAATGAGTCGTTTGAGCAATATCACACTGATTAGAAAATTCTCGTGAAAGATTGTGCGTATGAAAAACCAGAAGAAATGATTCGCGACAACATTGTTTTCGGCGTGACCGACATAAAGGTACGCGAATGATGTATAAATGAAGGTTCGAACCTCACTTTAGAAAAAGCGTTAAATTTTGCACACACAGCAGAGTTATCCAAATCACAGTTGCAAACTATGAACCCAAATTTTGACACTCAAGTAAATTTTGTAAAAAGGCCAGGCCAAACTAAAAGTTCGTCAAAGAAAAATAATTGTTCTTCATCCCAGAATAAAAGTAATTATTCTACATCTCAGAATTTAAGCTTTGACTGTAGAAATTGTGGTTTAAGACATGAAGTCAAAAAATGTCCAGCTTTTGGAAAACAGTGTCGAAGGTGTCATAAGTATAATCATTTCACATCTGTATGTCTATCTCATAAAAAGAAAATTGCCAAAAAACTACATTCACTAAATATCAACACTGACTCTTACTCATATACAAGAGAATCGGATGAAGATAATGACAGTTTATTTGTTGGTATGATTCACTCATCTACAAGTAACAAAGATGACTGGGTTGAAACAATAAAAATAAATGATGTACCAGTACATTTTCAGTTAGATACAGGCGCCAAGTGTAATGTAATTTCTAAATCTGTGTTAGACAATGTTGGTCAAAAAATCGTCATGCAACCTGCAGATGCACCGCTACGTTCCTACTCTGGTCACATCATAAAAGCTTCTGGAACTGTTGAACTTGATGTTTTGCATAAAAATCAAAATCACAAAGTTAAACTTTATGTCATTGACGGCGATGTTTTACCAGTCATGGGTGCGCGAACATGTCAGACATTGAAACTCGTGACACGTGTGCATAGTGTTCGACAAGACACACAAAAGAAAACTTATAATACTTCTGCATGTAATGACATTTATAAAGAATACAGTGATGCTTTTGAGGATCTTGGGTGTTTGCCTGGTACTCACACAATAAAAGTGGACAAAACAATAAACTCGGTGGTACACTCCCCACGAAAAGTTCCAATTGCATTGAAAGATCAAATTAAAAGTGAACTTGATCGCATGGAAGAATTGGGAGTTATAATTATACAAAATGAACCAACTGAATGGGTAAACTCTATGGTGACTGTCATAAAACCACCCGGGAAAATAAGAATTTGTATTGATCCTCGCGATCTCAACAAGGCTATACGTCGTGAACATTACCCACTCAAAACAGTTGACGAAATTATTTCTCAAATTCCAAAAGCGACAGTTTTTTTCAAAACTTGATGCCACCTGTGGCTTTTGGCAACTCAAGCTCGATGAAGCTAGTTCTGAACTCTGTACTTTTAACTCGCCCTTTGGAAGGTATCGATTTTTAAGACTTCCATTTGGTTGAAAATCCAGTTCTGAAGTGTATCAGAAAGTAATTTCCGAAATGGTTTCTGACATTGAAGGAGCTGAAGCTGTCTGTGACGATATAATTGCATGGGGTGTTGATCAAGCAGAACATGATCATCGATTAAAAAATGTTCTTGACAAAGTTCGTGAAAACAACTTGAAACTCAATAAAGAAAAATGTGAATTTCGCAAATCCGAACTTACATACGTAGGGCATAGATTCACTTCATCTGGTGTTAAGCCAGACCCGAAAAAGTGAAAGCTGTTGCGTCCATGCCTAAACCAACTTGTGTGAAAGAATTACAAACATTCTTAGGATTTATTCAGTACTTATCTAAGTTTTTACCAAATATGTCCTCAGTGAGTGCACCGTTGAGGCAACTTCTTGAAAAATATGTTTTGTGGTTTTGGGGTGATAAACAAGAAGAAAGTTTTGATACATAAAAACACTAGTCACAAATGCACCTGTGTTACAGTATAACAATCCAAACAAATCTTTCACTCTTAGTGTTGATTCATCATTCAAAGGTACTGGAGCAGTTTTAATACAAGATGGGAAACCTGTGGCATATGGTTCTCGTGCACTTTCTCAAATTCAACAGGCTTACCCACAGATAGAAAAAGAAGCACTTGCAATTCTTTATGGATGTACAAAATTTCATGAATACATTTTCTATCGATATGTTACCATAGAATCTGACCACAAACCACTTCAATCTATTTTTGCTAAACCAATTTTAAATAGTCCACCCAGATCACAGAGACTATTATTAGCCTTACAGAAATATGACATTAAAGTAGTATACAAACCAGGGAAAGAAATGTTCTTAGCTGATCATCTCAGTCGTGCTTACTTTAATGAAACAACAGAGAACTTGATTCCAGATTTAAGTGTAAATGACATTCATTTGATTTCACACTTACTATTTCTTCAGAAATATACAGTGAAATACAGAAAGAAACAGCAGAAGATAATCAACTATAAGAACTACTTGATGTTATTCTTGAAGGATGGCCAGGAGAGAAGAGTAACCTCCCTTATACTGTCAGACCTTTTTGGAACTTTAGAGATGAAATATCGTGCATTGGTGGTCTGTTATACAAATCAAACAAACTGATAATACCTAAAAATCTACAAAACAAAATGTTATCATTCATCCATCAATCATACCTCGTGTTGTCAAATGCAAGAATCGTGCTCATGAAGAACTAGTTTGGTTAGGTAATCCAAAGGACATTGAAGAATATATAAAATCTTGTTCAATTTGTGCAGAGACTCAAAAAGCAAATCCAAAAGAACCAATGATTTTGACAGACATTCCTGAAAGGCCTTGGTCTAGAATTTCTACAGATTCATTTGAATTCAGAAATAAGAACTATTTACTAGTTGTTGATCACTTCTCCAAGTGGCCAGAAATTATTAAACTCGATGACTTGTCAAGTTCCAACACAATAGACCATTTGAAAGGACTGATGTCACGATGTGGCTAAATAGACATTCTTCAGAGTGACAATGGACCACAATATTCATCACATTTATTCAAGCAATTTGCAAAAGACTATCAATTTGAACATATAACAACAAGTCCAAGATTTCCTCAGGCAAATGGTCAAATTGAAAGAACTGTTCATACTGCAAAAAACTTAATTAAAAAATCTTCTGATCCACACAGGGCACTTTTGGACTACAGAAACACACCACTTGATATTGGATATTCACCAGCTCAGTTATTTCTTAACCGTAGACTTAAAACTTCACTTCCAACTTCAACACCTCTTCTCGCGAGTGGCGAACTTCATAGTGTGAGAGATAAACTGAAAGCACGTCAAATAAAAAGCAAGATGTATTATGACAAACATGCTAGTCAAGAACTTGAAACTTTAAAAGTTGGTGATTCTGTTATGATGAAAGTGACTAATGAACGTCATACTAAATGGGTGCCATGTACTGTAAAGTCAAAGCATTCCACTCCACGATCATATATTGTCGAAGATGCTTATCGGCAACAATATAGAAGAAATCGTAGACATTTGAGTAAAGCAAACAAGCGACAATTTGAACAAAATAACACACTCCGATCATTGCCACAAAGTACTCTTTCTGACATTCCATACAGTAGCTCAAGCATGAATATACCACCCAGTAGTTCACAGCAGAAAAAACACATTACCCCGAACAATTTTCAATCAAAAAGTCCGATGGTCACAAGATCTGGAAGGCATATCAAGTTACCCTCTAGATTTGGCGACTATGAGACTTAATGATTTACCAAGTAATATTTTACTAAAGTATTCATGCCATTTGCATGTTTTGATCCTCCCATATTTTAAAAGTATTAGCCTCTCCACAAACATGATGTTAAAGATGTTAATGATGTTAAAGCAGTCTTTTATAAAGTTATTTCCCTTTACACGTATTTGTATTATTGCAATGCAAAGTTTTTGCTTTTAAGTTTTATGCTGTGAAATACACTTTCTCTTTATAAGAAAAGGGATGTTATATACGTTCTGATTTATGTTCCACAAGCTGGTCCGTTTGTGGTTCTGTTTTTTTATAATGTATCTGTAACACGGAACATCCGGGCATTAATAAAGTGAATCAAGATGTAATATGTGTCATATATAATAGAACACAGGCCTTTGGCGACCATAGGAAACAGTGGGCCAATAGAATTCCACATTGCAGGCTTAGGAGATGATTATTTGAATTTGGCACAGACATATTTGTATGTTAAAGCGAAGGTTCTAGATTCCAATGGGGCATCGATTGCACCCGATGCCAATGTGGGCCCAGTCAATTTATGGATGCATTCCTTGTTTAATCAAATCGATATCAGCTTGAAAGAAAAACGGGTATCTCCTTCCAACAACACTTATCACTACAGAGCATTCATAGAAACTTTGTTGAGTTAGGGACCAGCTGCCAAGAAGTCACAACTGACTAATGCATTATGGTACAAGGATACGGCCGGACACATGGAAGATCTGACAGATGATAACAAGGGATTTCTTCTTCGAAAGAAATTTATAGAGAAAAGTAAAATCGTGGACATGACTGCATGGGAGATTACATTTGGACATGTTTTTCCAAACTCGTTACTTGCTGAATGGAGTTAATGTTCATGTTAAAATGAATAGAGCCTAAGATGCTTTCGCTTTGATGGCCAGTGCCGATACATTCAAGATCAAAATTCTAGATGTATCCATGTTTGTACGCAAAGAGAGACTCCAATCATTCATGAGAATGGCTCTCGAGAAAGCACTAACAAAAGCGACTGCAAAATATCCTATCGATCGTGTGGAAACCAAGGTGTTTTCAGTGCCAAAAGGAAATCTGAGTATTACACAAGAAAATTTATTTTTAGGCTAACGCATCGTAGTGGGATGTGTAGACAACGATGCTTTCAATGGAAACTTTTCAAAGAATCCGTATAATTTCAAGAACTATACTTGGCTTTGTATGTGAATGGCCAACAGATTCCAGCCAAACCTTTACAACCTCGATTCGAACAACAAGAAGTGGTCAGATGTTATGCGACCCTGTTCCAAGGAACTGGACAAATGTATGACAATGAAGGAAACCACATCAGCCGAGAAGAGTACATAAATGGATACACCCTATTCCTATTCGACATGACTCCAGACCTATGACATGGACAACTCTTCTAATGGTGAAGAGAGGAACTTTGAGACTTGAAGTCCATTTCGAAAACCCATTACCAACCACAATCAACGTACTGGTGTATGCAGAATTTCAGAACATCATAGAAGTGGATAAGAATAGACAAGTAATATTCGATTACTCAACATGAACACGTTGCAGTTAGAGAATGCACTTCGATCAGATAGTTGTTTGAAGAGAATATGTTTGGGAGTATTTGCAAGAAACAAATTGCCAAGAAGATTACCAGATGGTCCAGATCACAGACCAGTGGCTTGATAGCCAACACGGATCCAGACCACAGAAAAGGAGAGCATTGGGTGGCTCTCTTTGTGAGTCACCACAACACAGAATACTTTGATTCCTATGGATTACCACCACAACGCAGACCATTCGAGAATTTCCTGAACAAGAATTCTAGATATTGGAAGTATAATACAAAACACCTTCAAGGACCATTACCAATGTGTGGACAATACTGCCTATTTTACTTGAAACATCGCTGTCGCGGTGTACCGATGGAAACCATATCCAACATGATTACGACTGATCTAATGGATAATGACGTGTTGGTTAATGACGTCATAGAGGAAACCAACCACTAGATGCCGCTGTATTGAAGAAAAACTATAAAAAGAGTGCACTCGATATTCAGTTCATTTTTTGTTTCGACAGCCAAAGAAGAAGGATGTCTACAAATGTGACCGTCTTCAAACTCAACAACGATTTACAGATTCAACTGTTCAAGAACGACGTTAGGTTCCAGTTTACCACAAGAGATTGGGAACAAGTGACCAAAGCAGTGGATATTGCAAAGAAGAGAAGCCTGGAAATAGGAGAACCCAAACCAAAGAGAGAAAGAAAACCAAAGAAGAATGAAGATAAAAAAGATTGAAGAATGTTCACTATTCCGTCGTTGATACAGATGGCACTGAATGATTATCAATCACGAAACCAAGAAATAAGAAATACAAGAGACTTTGTAGGGAGAATGGGCGTTTCATTCGAAACGTATTTTCGTGATGTTCCACCACCAGTACTGGAGCAGTTATTACGTGGAGAAGAGAAAGTAAGAAAGACACCAGAACAAAATCCACCAAAACACATCAAGTATGCATTGGAGGAAGATCGTCTCAAGACATTTCAATTCATGTTACAAAGTGAAAGTGTGAAAACCCCGAATGAACTGACAAAAGCTGGATTCTTTTATTTGGGGACAGGAGACAGAACTCAATGTTTACATTGTGGTATTATTGTTCGTTTCTGGGAAACAGAAGATGATGTTATAGAAGAACACAGAAAATATTCTCCAGACTGTTATTACATTCATAGTTTACCATCTGAATCCGTGGAAAATGAAAAAGTTCAAGAAGAAGAAATGGCCATCAAAGAAGAAATGGACACATCCTTTCAAGAAGAAGATTCACGGAGGACGAAATGTAGTGTGTGTTTATTAGCTGAAGCCCATGTCGCTCCGCGACCATGTAACCATTTGTGCCTGTGTAAAGACTGTTGTAATCCACTGAGAAGATGTCCAGTCTGCAGAAAGACTGTTTATGAATATCTGACAATCTACATACCATAGAAGATTCCATAAAAAGTTGTATGTTTTTGTTGTTGAATAAAAGAAATTAAAATGTTAAAAATTGTTTTGTTATTTTTTAACAAACCCAAAAGGTATCCTGAAAAGGTATCCTCAAATACTGAAATGAGGCTAAGAGGGATAGTAAATTAGACCTCATACGACACATCTCTTGGGTAGATCTTCACCTGAGTATATGGTGGAACTTGAAGCTAGCTTCCTGGCTTTCATGTACACATATGAGCCCTACTTGTAATCTTTATAAATGGTAGAAGCAACGGATTCTGGGTAATGACCAAAGGAATTTGTCATATAGCACTACTCTTATACAATTTATTGGGGAAAAAACATTACTCTAGTCTAAAGGAACGTACCCACGGGGCTCTCTCGGTACTATTATAAACCACATGGGGCAAATACCAAGCCAGCCAATTACTCCTATTCAATCGAACGCACCACCGGTACCTCTTGGTACTATAGCACTACGTGCTACACCGATAAAATGGGGAAATAAAGTCTGTTTTTGGTGATTTGGAGGGATTGTCGGGTTTATTTGGGTAATTAAACGAGGATTCTGGGAGAATTCTAAGCCAGAAAATTACTTCTATTCAATCGAACACACCCCGGCATCCCTTGGTACTAGAGCACTACGTGCTACACCAATAAAATGGGGAAATAAAGTCGGTTTTTGGTGATTTGGAGGGATTGTCGGGTTTATTTGGGTAACTAAACGAGGATTCTAGGGAAAACTGTAAGTCAGAAAAATACTCCTATTCAATCGAACACACCCCCGGTACCCCTTGGTACTATAGCACTACATGCTACATCGATAAAATGGGGAATCTGTAGTAAATAAAGTCAATTTCGGTGATTTGGAGGGATTGTCGGGTTGTTTGTGGTAATTCTGCGAATCGGGAAATTACTCTTCTACAAAGGAACACATCCTCCGAATATACCCCTGTCGTGTTAGAAGGTTTGGGGTCACATAGCAACCACGTGCTACCATAGAAACCAAGATGGCGGCCTCCAGAATACAAAATGGACGACGGAAACACGTATCACCCTAACAACACGCGCTGCACATGCGCACTCACACCACGTATCACTATGGAGATGACGTCACAAGATGGCCGCTCACGTGGGTTACCATGACAACCAAACATGGCGCCACCAGGTCACGTGACTATGACGTCACATGAGATCCTGCCAATGAGGGACGTTCGGATACATGATCTACTATTGCCGTCAAAATGACGTTTTTTAGCAGCATGTTTCAAATTTCCAAGTTGATCAATGAGTATCCAATGATCTACCGCCCATAGCTATATTGACTGTACAATTCTTGAAGTGATAACTTGGTTACGTCAAGTTGATTTAATAAAGTTATTACTTCAATAATCATGCAGTCCAGAATTACAGCCGTTGGTCAAGTGCATAGCTTCATTCACGATACAGCTCCCTTCTTAACTGTTGGCGCAGAAGTCAGAACCTTGGGGAGGGAGACTAGGTCAAACATGGCCTGAAAGCCCGTATTTTATTTTTTGTTTGTTTTGGAACGCCCTTTGAAAGGACGTACCAAACCAAAAAAATAAAATACAGTCTTTCGGGTCATGTTTGGACTAGAGGGTGGGCAGGCGAAAACAAGATCCTTGACTCCTGGGCCAACCCCCCCCCCCAACCCCCCACACCCCCTCAAGTTCCAGGCTCTGGGGGTTACTACCCTGGAGACCCACCCTCTCCCCGACCCCGGATACATGACCAAAATGTGCATACATGGATATTGTATTACAGAACACATAGAGTGATTTTGTACTTCTCCTCTCAGTTGGTGGATATACATATATTTCCAACATATTCTTGCCAGCTTGTAGAGAGTTTGGGACTCAGCAAGGTAATGTGCGATTTGTGAACCACCAGATAACTAACTTATCAGAGCTCCTTAAACTGCAGATTTGCTTTGTGAGTTACAAGTATTTACTGGCTGCCAGGTATATTCAGTGGTTGATGCCCATGTGCATTGGTTTGTACAAGCAAAAAATTCCAGTCAGCGGACCTCCGAATGGAATTCAGAAATCACTTGACTTACAGTACGAGTCGAAATACTTTGTAGAATAACCACTATAAACTACTAGTATGCATCTTCAACTGCACCAACAACACAAGAACCTGACATCATTTTCAGGAAAGCTCTCATAGAAAGCTTTCCGGAAAATGATTTCGGGTTCTTGTGTTATTGGTGTAATGGCAATGGGCTACTTCGTTTATTGTGGTTATGCTACAACTTATTTTGATTCATACAGTATTTACTATTTGTAGACTTGAACATATGCTTCTACCTTGTATCATGCATTTATACTCATAAGAAGTCTTTTTTCCACACATTTCATACTTGGCTATTAAATAAATAATTGTTCATTTACAGATTAGTTCTATTAAAAATTATTGGACTGTAGCCATAGCCACATTTCAATATTTCGTGATTATAAAACAAATTCAAAATAAGAAGTTTTGACTTGCTGAAATAATCTACAATTGTGGTACTCTGAAAAAGCAGTATAATATATTTTGTACTTTACTTTTTAAACCTTTACCCACAGATAACATTAAAACAGGAAATTTAAATTTAAATTTTTCAAATTTACACAAAAAGCTTGAAGCAAATCGAATCATGTGATCCTCGGGGGAACAACCTTGTTCCGCTGATAGAACACATTATGTGGCTTGTACAAAACATTTTAAAAAACATTTTTACCTGCTAATTCATGAATTATAGGTGTATTTGCAGTCAAATTGTTAATTAGGGGTTACGCAGTGAGGTGTGTGGATTAGGGAGATTCTTATCAATCCGTTTTCCAATGTTTGAGAAAAAAAAATAACAGTACCAGAAGGGTAAATTCCCATCCATGGTTTTTGGCATATCAAAGTTACGTCAACCCCAAAAATTTAGTTTTCCTGAAATAATATTCTTTCGTGGACATTATAAATTACATTTTGAATTTCTATGCATTGGAAAATATAATGCAATAGGAATTCCAATGTAATTAACCCTCTTAAATGCTGTGTGTAAAGACAAAACATGTTAAAAAGGTTACAGAATACACGTACATGTACATATATTTTTATGTCCGATTCTTGTGTTATTAGTATAGAAAACATTACATCTGTAGTTTATACCGATAGTGGTTATTCTTCAACTCATTTTGACTTGTACTGTTTATGGACAAAATATTATTAGTAGACACGCGACATTGCTACTAGCAGACGATTTTCATTCACTTTTTAGGGACCACGCCCCCTCCATCCAACCTCTTCCAGTTGGAACATCTGTGTGTTATGCTTGAAAATATGTGTATGGGTTGGTTGTTTGGATACCCAGGGTTTTGCATTTTCACTCACGCAGACGTGTTTGTGTCATTTCAGTGATATATCTGTAGTTTTGTCACTCGTCAACAAAACAAAAACATGATGTCGAGTTTACCTTCGCTTGTGGGAAGGGGTTCATTGCGGTATTCATTTCACTAAAAAATCAATGTTATTTTGCCCTGTCCATTAAATGAAGTGCTGAAAGTGTGTTAATTTTTCTATCTTTATTAGTATTAAATCGAAAATGCACATTTTCTGGTTTCAAGCGAAACATTTTGGTTGTTTCTATCGCGTGTATGAGGGTCTTGACAAATAGTCTGATCGAAGTGTTTACCCGAAGCTACCTCTGACCTTGCATATCATTAACGTCAAAGATGGCGAATCGGCAATGTGCTCATAGCTGTCTTGACTGTTGTTCTCTTGTTGAAAATGCATGCAAACAGGGCGCGCCGAAGGCGCGCAGGGACGCTGTGGGACAAGCCCCTTTCGACCCTCAGTAACTGTATAAGGTTTTTGTGCCCTGTCTGAGCGTGGTAAAGGAGGAAAGGAGAAGGGAGCAGCTTATCCGCGTTTATGTTTCCTGCGGGTCTTCTTTTTAGGAGGAGGCTGTGATGGAGATATGGTGTTAGTTCTTGTTGTTGATTTCTTTTGTCTAAGAATTCCCTAGCCATTCTGCTGATTTCGTTGGAGCGTGTCTTATCTTCTTGGCTCTCGGCAAGGATTTGATCACATTGTTTCATTATGTTCTTTACTAGTGTAGTGTCTGAGGTCTGTGATGGTTGGATGAGTGTGTGTCTCTTGTCCGGGCTGTCCGGAAGCGAAGGAAGAGGGGTGGGAGGTGGCGAAACAGCAACTTCCAGTTCCTTCTCAATATCCACAGGACGTTCCTCATCCAACTGAATCGGCTGGGGAGCCGGTAGTTGGTTTGGTGTGCCTGTGGGACTAGGAAGGGAACTGGCGGCTGCCTCAGGAGCCTCCACCCCCCTCCCCACACACACACACACTCCTCTCCTTCTTCGTTTCCAGGAAAGCCTCCAAGCAGCAGGCGCCCCTCCGCTTGGTCGACGGGCTTTTCGTTCTTCTCTTTTTGATCTTTTCAGGGCCTCCTGACCCCCTCAGGTGAGGACCAGTGTGAGAGGGTTTCCTCTCACTAAAGGTACTACCTCTACCCTTGGGGGTGGTGTTGTGTTCTCTATGGTATTGGTAAATTCCAGAGCCAGGTAGACGCTCTCGCCCTTCAGCTGGACAGTCCAGGTGATGGGACAAGAGACGCCCAGAGCTGGAATGGTCTTTTGTAATGTAGCCGGTAGATCCAGTACTCCCATGTTGTCTTGACTGTCTCAGTTCGGATGTTCACACTCTGAACTCAGAGGTGGTGCGAATGATGATGACCAGAACCAGGTTACTTGAATTTTGCAAACCATGAAATTTTATAGACAATACTACTGCCATTTTAAAATTGTTCAAAAAAAATCTGCAACCAAGGTGTGAGTGAAAACATGGATAAGTAGTAGTAATTTACTGGTGTTTCCAAAAAAAAAAAAGAAAATAAAAATAAAAAATTCACACATCAACCATCAAAATTGTCTTTGCCTAATCTCCTTTATTCTTACACACACAAGAAACCTGTAGCAATTCCAATAATAATTAAATTTAGAAGAATCAGGCTTTATTGCTCAGTATTTCAATTAATTTTATGACAACCTGTATTAATTTTTTTGTTATTTTCTAACATTAGTCAAATTAGTTATTATTGTGGGAGCGCGGTGGCTCAGTGGTAGACTGTTGGACTTCTATGCTAGAGGCCCCGAGTTCGATCCCCGACCGGGACAACCCGCGTTGTGTCCTTGGACAAGGCACTTTATCCCGGTTGCCTACATGGGAGCACGATGACGCCGTGTACTAAAGCGTACTGCACGTCAATGTTGCACATGTCTTCAACCGCTGTAACCCTGCTTGAGTGGAGCTTGAACAGAGTTAGAATGTTGAGGAGCTGACAATTGCTCGTCGTTGCTCGGTGGTTCTCTCCGGGAACTCCGGCTTCCTCCACCCGTAAAACTGTCACGGTCGCGATTAGCCATTGTGCATAAGTATGTGACCTTAAACCCCAATAAATAAAAAATATAATTATTATTGAGATTGTCACGAAAAAATACAGAATATCTTAATCAGTAACCAAAGATTATTGAAATAAAGTAATGTATTTGTCAGATAATCCGCAAGAATTCAGTTGCGAAAAAATACTAAAATTCCAGTTATTAAAATATAGAAGGACACGTGTAATTTATTATTCTAATTTCATCTGCTGAGTACTCCCACCTTTTCCTCCCTTGATGCGCCTCGAACTGTTGCAAGAAACTACATTCAGCAATTAAAGAGGGTCGAAAGGGGCTTGCCCCACACCATCCCTGCGCGCCTTCGCCGCGCGAAACCATTTCATCTGCTGATTCTAATTGTAAGTTTCACACATGTAATTCCACAAATATTTCCATTACAATCGCCCAAAACAGTCACACAAGCAAATTTAACCTGGATAAAGAGGTATGTTGTACCATAGTTCAGCGATCTGAACGTAGTGGCTACCCCTCTACGTTCAGATTCTTCCCATTCAATCCTATAGAAAAAGTTCCCATCAAATTTGTATGGGAACTCAAAACTCGAAATTAGGAATATATATCAAGCTTTCGCCCTTATTACCCGGCTGCAATCGATAGTACACGTATTTCCTTACATTTGGGCAGAGTTTATTAATCCAAACTAGGTTTTATCCTTTAATTGTCGTCATTTGTGTACTCGTGAGGTGGCGACGGAGATTTCAAAATCGGCCATGTTTTTGTTTAAATATAAAACAGTAAAAACAATAACCCGGTAATGGCGCCGAAACGAATAGGCCTTTTTATCGATGCAGAATCGGAATCTCGATCTCATTCGAGCAGAGGAGGTAATCAAACTCGGTCGCATTCGCACAGAGCAAATTATCAAACCCATTCTACGCAATTGCTATCGAATTTCCTATTCCGCATCGATGAAAAGGTCTATTCGTTTCGGCGCCATAACCAGGTTATTGTTTTTACTGTTTTATATTTAAACAAAAACATGGCCGATTTTGAAATCTCCGTCGCCACCTCGCGAGTACACAAATGACGACAATTACAGGATAAAACCTAGTTTGGATTAATAAACTCTGCCCAAATGTAAGGAAATACGCGTACTATCGATTGCAGCCGGTAATAAGGGCGAAAGCTTGATATATATTCCTAATTTCGAGTTTTGAGTTCCCATAAAAACTTGATGGGAACTTTTTCTATAGGATTGAATGGGAAGAATCTGAACGAAGAGGGGTAGCCACTTCGTTCAGATCGCTGAACCAGTTGTACCAATGCTTTCCCTGTGGTTTACTTATTTCCGGTGCGTCGAATTACCGAAACGGACCGAAACGCTATCGAAACGGACCGAAACGCGACCGAAACGGGAGAGTAATCTACCGAAACGTGCACCCAAAAGACTGAAACGGGCGACAAGAGGGTCTTCCTACCATAAAGGACTAAAACGCGACTGAAATGGGCGACTAAGCTACCGAAACATGCACCCAAAAGACTAAAACGGGAGATAAGGTCTTTCTGCCGTGACATGCTAGTTCGAAAGAGGAATCATAACCTACGTTTTAGAAGTGAAAAATTTGTTTTTTTTTAGTTACACAATTTTTTTTTTCATGAGTGTTGTCTGCTACAAGCATTGAGGATAGGGTTAACTATCTTGATTGGGAACTACCATGCTATTATGGATATCATTGAGACCGACGGTCCCCGTTGGTTCCAATGATATCCATATTTATACCATTTGTTTATTTGCGTTTAGGGTCAATGCCGGGGCACTGCTCGGGACTCTCACTGTGGTATTGACCAGGCTACTGTTCAACCAATGACATACATTTTAGTTTGTTTAATAGTTCACAATAAAACCAGTCGTTGGGCATCACTGTTTGACCACATTACTTCATTACCCACCAGCAGAAGCTTGTTAAAATACACTATCAATTTTACATCATTTGTTGGATATGTCAATTACCAAATTTACACCGCTTGTGGGTTAAGAGATGTACCACACTCGTCAGATCTCGTGTGCCACTCCCTTATTTCACTCGTGGTGTAAATTTGGAAATCGAAAACGCTGCGGTTCTATTGGATTCCACAAGTGCAGACAGATGTACTGTCACTTTCACTAAGAAACCAAAGCAGAAAGCTATTTTTTCACACTTGGAAAATTTTGAAGCCACACTTGTCCGACCTCCCAACACATGCCTACAGACCTCATCGTTAAGACAACACATCACCAGCTTACATCGTTAAACCACCCACTTTGTGTTGTTATTGTGATAAAGCTCTGGGTTAAAAAAAACATGATCCCAAATTTTGTGTTAGGTCGGGCGCTCAACCAATAGAAATGACCTTTATTCATTCAGTTCTGATATTTTCACTGCTCATTTTGGACCATGCACACTTCGTTCTATTTGAGAGATAATGCTTGCTGAAATGAGACGGGGTTGGCTGGTAGGATCTTTTGTTATAAAACCATTGAGGGAAGAAGGGGCTCACCCGTGCACCCAATCAACTGCCGGCTCCTGAGCCGGTACAGTTGGATGAGGAACGTCCAGTGGAGACTGAGGAGGAACTGGAAGTTGCATTTTCACCGCCTCCCACCCCTCACTCCCCTCTTCCTTCACTACCGGATAGCCCGGGAGTGGAAATCGCAACCGAACAGCCAACTCAATCCTCAGCCACCACCTACATCGACTGGGAATCTGTAAACAGAAACGTAGCGGAAGCCAAAAGATTGATAGCAGAGTGCAAAGAATACAGGAAAGAATCTGCAGCACTCCAAAACATTAATCAACCATTATCGTCATCGCCATCCACATCTCCATGCCAACCACCTCCTAAGAAGAAGAGCCGTACGAAGCCCAAGCGGGGATAAGCCTCCTCCCTCCTCCCTTTCCTCCCCTACCACGCCTTGAAATGATACAAAAACATACAGCTAACGAGGGTCGAACGGGGCTTGTTCCCCATACCGTTCCTGCGCGCCTTCGGCGCGCGAAACCATTCATTCGGGGCGCACCTTTTCTCAAAATCTGCTGTATTTCATACAGGTAAAAATTAAAAGCTGAAACACATCGAACCTTTATCCCATTAACTGTGAAATGGTCGGAAAATTAACTTGAACCCGACTCCCATGGGTTATTATTTATTAGGCGTTCCTCAGTACCCGCGATGGAATTATGATGGTTATCAGGGGTGGGTATGGAATTTAGTAGTATTGATATCCTAAGATCTAAAATTTCAAGGTTAGTGGGGGGGGGGGGGGGGGGGAGGTCGTCAAGCGCACGCAGACCCGTTCCAGTCTTTTGACTCCCAGATCGATAGACTAGAGGACCGTTTCGGTAGTTTGAGTTCCCGTTTCGGTCGCGGTTCGGTCCGTTTCGGTAATTCGACGGACCCCTCATTTCCACATACGCATGTGGTACTAAGGTTCCACTCCATAGTTTCCAGGCATTTCCAAAAATGACCTGCCATAAACTCTCTTCAAATGCAAATATTCTATAACTTAGTTATCTAACCCATAACATGTAATGCATTTCCCAAATCCACAAAAAACATATAACACTATTTCACTAAGTTGAAATAAACAATCTGAATGTGGGTGGAATAATTTATTGTCAAAGGCAAGACTTAACCTGAAAAATTGTATGAAAAAATGCCGAAACCAGTCATTTTCAGCCACCCAGCCGCCTCAAAAGCAGAATTTAGAATTTTCTCACCAACGCCACCTACCTACCCCTGGGGCAGGGCATCCCCTGTTTCTAAAATCCCCCCCCCCCCCCCCAAAAAAAAAAAATTTATATGTTTCCGTCTCATTTTTTAGTTACCTGTCTGGTAATAAACCCGTGTAAAAATTACATTTTAAAAAATAGCCAATTTTTCGAAGCCACTGTTTCCCATAATTCATCTGGTAATTTACCCGTATGTATCAGACTCCAACTTTGGGACCAAAACTTCAAATTCTCTTGTCCAACAAAAAGCCTAATGTAATCATATATCATATACTAAAAATATATCTCTATTTTACATGGCCTTATTTTCAACATATGCCCTGTGTTGCGAAACTGTAGAGCGGAACCTAATGCTTTCCCTGGGGCTTGCTTATTACCACATCCGAATGTGGAAATAAGCTCTCCCCTTTTTAATCTCAAAACTGCGTTCCCTTGTAGGTTGAATTATTAAATCCAACTTTCGTACATTTTATTTAAACAGATGTTTTTTACTGATTTCGTTTCTCACAATAAGAATTTATGATATGCTCTAAACATAAACCTGCAAAATTATATTTCAGTGGGTTCAAGCGGTTTACTGACGTTTCGTACACAAGACGTTTCGTACACGCGACGATTCGTACACAAATAAGACGTTTCGTACACAAAAACTGGACGTTTCGTACACGAAGTGAGCGTTTCGTACACGTGTTTAATTATCTGTTTTAGACCTTGTATTATAAAATTATTTATTATTTTTGTTACATTAAATTAATATTTTTACATTTATGAATATCTCCTGTGAATATTTATGTAAAATTATTCCTGTTTTTATAGATACTGTTGGTGTTTAATTGCATGTTGAATAGGTTAATTTTCCTTGATTTCCTTGATTTATTGTTTGATTTACTGTTTGATTTTACCGATGAGTGACTTGTTTGAATATTGCCGGGATGTTTTTAGGTTATTTTGTTTGTACATGCGATGGCTAATCTAGTCAGCGGTAAATTGCAAAGAGTCTGACCGTCACCGACGATGAAAATATTGCAGGCCGGTTTGGGTAAAAATGTGGAGGTCGGTTTGGGTTAAGTGGAGGCCGGTTTGGGCCAAAATGTCGGAGGCCGGTTTGGGCGTATTCGTACACGATGAGGAGGAGCTCAGAATCTACAACATACTGGTGGTGTTAAGTGACACCAAATACTGTTGCTATCAATAAAGGGCAAATATCGATAAAATAAAATCAGTTTAGCATAATGCAATGAGGTGATTCGCCGAAAATGTACAGTATCGCTGGAGATAAATTGTCATAAAAACGGAATAAAACTGTATCACTATCAAAGATAGCAATATATTTTATATTGATGTAATACAATAAAATCACATGCAGAATACATCAAACACATAAAAACAAAACATGTTATTTTTGTGTAATGAATTTATTTTAATTTAGTATGTATGAGATTTCAACTAAAATCACCACGTATTTATTGGAAAATAAAATTATTTCATGCAAGAAAATAGTCTTCTTTCTTGCTTTTAAACCCAAAATCTGAAATTAGAAGGAAAAAAGTGAGATATAAAGAGAAAATGCGAAATTAAAATCTGTGTACGAAGCGTCCAGGCGTTTTGTGTACGAAACGTCCTAAACCTAAATTGGCCGTGTACGAAACGCCCGTGTACGAAACGTCCAGCACCCGGTTCAAGCTACTTTGAGCAAAATTTAATATTCCAACATGTCCATTTGCACGCGAACGATTAAACATTGAGCGTAAATAAATTCCTGTTCCGAGCATATGATACGAGCAAGTTCTTTTCTGCAAGTAGTTAATTCTGTCACATTTGCAGGTCTTGAGAGCCGTTTTCCTAACAACAAAAGTAATTAATGGTTTCAAAAGCTAAAGCTTACTAAAAGTTACATTTGTACCAATATGTAAATTATTGTGGGCATACACAAGTTGTATTCAGCATTTCGTGATATTCTCCATCGATATACCCAAATAAATCATTTTCATGATTTAGACAGTGGCTATGTATTTCACCAATTCACGGGCGCCCGTGAAATAGCCAAAGCAGTAGGCCTATATATTGACTATTTCACGGGCGCCCGTGAAATAGTCAATGTATACTGTTTGGCTATTTCACAGGCTTTCTCTCTTGGATTATGGATATGTTGTGACTGGTATTATTTGACATGACTTAGCAGGGATCGATTTAATTTTAAAAAATCGCATAGCATTTTGCTACAAGTTTAGGAGAAATGTGTAGCAATTTTGAAAAATAGTGTAGCTATTTTCAAATTGTATTATTTTTGTTTTTTAAGGCCCCTAAAACACAGATTGTCGTGGGAATGCAGCACTCCATCTCTCCTCAATAACAAATCAATAAATGTTATGTAAAGAAAAATCAATAAACGTTGGGTGGTTACACCATTGATCCATTGCCAACATTATTTCTTGCGATGTGTGTGATTTCGGGTGATTGTGCATGATTTTGTGAGATTTAGAGCGAGTGCCTGTCATTTCCTTTCATCCTGTGAGGTGTTGTTTCGCTCCAATACCCATTCACCTGGGTTGTTTCGCCCCCCAAGATTTGGGGCGAAACGACCCGGGTCAGAGGTGATCTTTTTTATTTAATTTGAATAGTTTATTTAAATAGTTTTTAACAATTTGTTCACTTATCATATCTATGTGTCGTATATGTGGTGAAAAATACCCCATAACCATTACCAATGAGCAAATGAGAAAACAGTTTCTTGAACTTTCCTCTCTCTTTGTGATCATGTCTAGAAAGGAAAAGATGGACTGTGAGGAGTATTTGTCTGATGCACAAATGTCAAGGTAGGCAGTTGTCCGAAGGATGTCCGTGCACCACTTCGATACACCCTTAGAGGAAACGTACCAAAGTAAATAAATATGCGTAGCTGGGCTATTCTATCATAAAATATTACTCCAGAATTGCAACTTCTGGAATCTAATTCTTTACTTTGCCGGATAAAGTGTACCAAAACAAATAAATTACATGTCTCAATACATATCCAATATAATTTTAGGGGAGAGGGGGCACAAAACGACCCACTTCCGAATGTGGGGCGAAACAACCCAGGGCAAAACGACCCGGGGGGAAAGGAATTGGGACGAAACGACCCAAGGGGTGAACAGGATTTGGGTCGAAATGACCAAAATTGTGATTGTGGTATTTAGCCTTTAACGAATACCCATAATCGGACAGGGGTACGAATGCTGGCAGTTGTGTTGAATGATTCACCACTTGTGTCAGATGATAACTAAAATCATAATTTATTTTAGGGGACCTCCGGTGTTAAGTGCGATCGGCATTTCACTGCTCGAAGACATTGTAATTCTTATATTGTCATTCAGGTCAACCATTTGAACTAAAGACAAACATTAAAACCATGTGCGTTCATACCAAGAGAACTTCTCATTGGTTAAATGTGAATACATGATAACTGACCCCTCTAGGACATAAAAACACAGCCACGTGTTTTTATGTTACAAGGTTATCGATTGGCGTAATGAATAGCAGAAACAAGTTTTGTATCCAATGACGGGAAGTGTCTGTCTCGGTGATTAACCTTCTATCGAAAATCAAAACAATGACGTGCACACTAGATACATTACCAGGACGTGAGGACGGACCCAGGCACTGGTAATTAATATTTAAATAATGAATCACAAAATGATATACAGAGAAATGAAATGCATCGCTGAAATCGAAAAATGCGTCGAAAAATGCGATGCGATACCGGTTAAATCGACCCCTGTGACTTAGGGCTGTCAGGCCACTTTCTTGGACAATAAGCCAATTTCGAAACTGCCATCTTTGGACTTTAATCTATGCAAGGTCACAGGTCGCGAGGTGTAAACAGTGCGATTTCATTGCTAACAAAGCGTTATCTTGGAATGTTTATACCTCGCGACCCGTGACCTTGCATAGATTAAAAGCCAAGATGGCAGTTTCGAAATTGGCTTATTTTTATTTCTGTGCAGTCTTTCGGGCATAATGCGGAAATTTCCCCCTAATTTTATACATTTACAATACCTGTTTCCAACTTCGATAATTTAACAAATTCAGTTCTTGAAGTCGAGAACATCTATTGTCAATGTATAGAATGAGGGTAGAAATGTGTTTAACCCATGTACGGGACATGACTTAGGCCTGTCGTGCTTTCTTCGACAATTTTTAATTTTTATTTATTTGCAGTCATTCGGGCATAATGTAATTTCCCCCCCCCCCCCCCCCCCCCCCCCCCCAATAGATCTTATCAGCTATCCTCCATGCGCAATGCATTTCGGGACACCACCCAAATATAAACGTAAACATAAACACAAATGCACGTGGACAGCAAACTGCACACAGCCATATTAAAATTCAGAATGAATACGTTTCTGCACGATTTGGACTTGTGAAAGTATTTTAGGTTCGTAAACCGAGTAGCAACATTCAAAAACAATTATATGTATATTTACAAGCATTCTGTTGTGGTATAAATTGGGGTTTGGGCACATATTGCGCATGGCAGACGTCACTAACTTGTAAGAGTCGCTGTCAAATTACCAAAACAAACCATTTTGACACTTCGTTTTACTCCAGTTTCTGCACAGTGGTATTACGGTACACCATTCGAATATGCCTTCCAGGTAACTAAGGCATTTCAAGATTACTGATACTGGTGGCTGAACACCGTAATATAATTAATGCTTTTGGCAAGACAAATTAAGTCAATTCTTATGAGTCGCCCTCTAGATAGTGGAAAATTCACAACATTCAAGTTCAGCAAACCAGATATATAATTATAATGACAAAAGTAAGACCACTTGGCAGGGCCACCAGATTGGGGGGGGGGGGGGGGACTCCTGCCCCCACTGTATTGCCCTAATCTTATGGGTGCCCCAGGCCCAGCCCTTTTGATCTTCCGATGGCCCTGCTTGGGGGCATTTTACAAATGATTTTTAAGTAGGAGAACAGTAAACTATTGGCTAACTTGACTTTACACCTATGTTACGGTCACAATTAGCCATAGCTGAAGAAAAGTGACATTAAACACCAATAAATAAATAAATTCTCAACCCAAATCCCCCCCCCCCCCCCATCCCCAACCCCTACACACACATACCTAAAATGTAACATCTATTGGGTTGAAATTAAAAGGTTCTGTGTTTGTGATATTCTTGTTATTTCTGGCAATCTGTGCACATCACAGCAATGATGATTTCTTTCTATTGTTTGTCTTCAGATAATGGGGCATCGCTACTGTTGTGTGAAAGGATGTGGTGCAGATGGGAGGAAAAAAGGGAACTGTTCAAAGTTTTTCTGTATTCCTAATCCAAAAAAAAAACAAGATAAACTATAATTGGGTTGAACTTCTATCTCAAAATGGGTTAGTAAATCATGCTAAATGTATTACCCAGCAGCACAAGAACAGTGTGCAGATTTGATCCATGTATCCTTTTTATGGATCAGAATCCAGGCCTCATGGGGTGTGTCTGCTGATTTTTGAGATGGCCGCACTTTTGCCTTTAAGAAATAGGAAGTCTGAGTTTGAAGGACAGGTGAATAAAGTTTGCACCCATTCATCCTTCATGTATTGGGTGGCTTTGAGTGGAGTGCTTTCTTAGATTTTAAACATTCATTGTTAAAATCACCAGGTGTATTGATCAATTGGAATAAATATCTGAATATTCAATATCGGGTGTTTTGTGCAAATCATCTGACCAATTGATAATAGGTTTGGGTCTGGGAGTTTGACCCCACTTTCCAATGTCAGCTTTTCAATGTATCTTAACTCTGCTTCCGCCATTTGTTACCCAGGAGTTGGATATGTCTGTAGGTTGAGTTTATCAACCCAATAAAAGCGTTTTAGTAGTTGTCTTTGAGTACCGGTCTCTGGTATACTTCTTGATTTTAAAAATTCGTTCATTTGAGAAACAGTGAAAGAAGTAAATTTACTGTTTTCTTCCATCTTGATATTCGATTAATTATGCAAAATGCTACCTTATTTTACACAAATTGAAATTAAGATATTTAAAATGGTTCTATTTTTGTTAATTTGGTACTTTACATTTTTCTCTGTAAGGAGAAAAGAAAATTCAATGAGCATAAATAATGGTGTTATTTTAAGTAATCATTGACTGAACCAACCCAGACAATATATTGAATGATTTTTTTCCCCAAGGGGGGAGGGGGGAGGGGGGGGGGGGGCAATAAATTTTTCCCACTAGGTACAAAAAAGTTTTTTCAAACTTTTGGGAACCCACTCACTCCTTTAGGGCAGCAAAAAAAAAAAAAAAAAATTCTGATTTTCAGATAGGGAGTATTAGGGACCCACCCCCTTACACCATTAGCAATGTCTATTTTATCCATTTCCTCATGCCAGCCTTACATCAAATGTTTATTGCTGCATTTGAAAAAGCTCAAAGTTTAATTTAATGCAATGTGAGGACATTTTTTGAAAATCTTTTTAAGTTCCACCAGACAGCACCATTCAGAATTCTTAGCTTACCGGTACTTGACAGAAAGTCAGGATGTTTTGTGATCACACCCCATCCGTCGTATGTCTGCCATCATCCGACATCCTGTATGAACTTGTGAAGGTGCTTTTTGTGCCTTAATTAAAAAAAACATTGAACTGATTTAAAAGATAGTTTAGGAAATGATTGGTTGGGGAGTTGCCTATTGGTTTTGTACAAATCCAATTGCTGCCCCATAGGGAGTGGTGGGAAAAATGCACTAAACATTTTTTAAAAATCTTTTCACGAACAGACACATACAATGTCTTGATATATGGTATTCAGCTTTCTTTTGGGGTGTACATGCATTTACGTTTGTTGAAACAAAAATTGTGGAGCAATATTTTTCATTGTGTTATAAATGAGAGGAGGAAGGCAAGATTTTTCCAAGTTGACCTGGGCCCCATCAGCTCTCATTCCTAAAGGATGTCAACTCAACCCTCCACCCGCCGCCTCAAGTTCACTCAGAGGAGATAAATACAAGTCAAAACAGTAAACACCATAGAAGCATGCCTGAACAATTTGGCTCCCATCATTTTCAAGAAAAATAAACACAGGAAAACATTTGCAGGGCCCTACAGGGCCAGGATAAAATGTGTTTTGTGGGCTGGTGACCCACCCACCCACCCCCTGGCCTCGTGTTCGAAAGAAATTTTCAGCCCCCCCCCCCCCCTTACTTTCCACCATTTTTCCAGCCACATAGTATATGTGAGACTTAGATATGATCGGGCCTACCTGACTCTCGCATCTTGGCTGATTGGGAATATCTAATACGATGTGTGTGTGTGGTGGTGGTGGGTGGGGGGGGGGGGGGGGGGGGGGGGGGGGGGGGGGGGGGGGGGTGTTATAAAACTGCCGAATTACCCCACCTGCATGCCTAGTCCAACCTTGGAGCCACAGTCTATAATATATTTTGTTTGTTTTGATACATGCACAGGACGTACCAAAACTAGACTATAAAATTAAACATTAACATTAATTATGTATCATCTGGGCGCCGAAGGTCCCACGGCAAACACAGAGATTTCAGCCGATAAATGTTGAAATAAATCCTGTTGTTAGTTATTCATTTCGCTCAACAACTAAAATTCTGCATAATTATTATTCAATTTATCTTTACTTGTGATTATTAAATGTGAAGTTGACAATATTCACAAGAACATACATTGAAACTAAAACTTTCGAAGCGAGTCGGTTCTGTTTGCACACTTGCGTTCGTGTTTATGTTTACGTTTTCATTTGGGTGGCGTCCCGAAATGCATTGCGCATGGAGGATAGCTGATAAGATCTATTCAATTCTTGAAGTCCGGAGTCGAAATGTATTTTTACACGGGACATGGCTTGAATTACAACATTAGATATAAAATCTCATTAACATTTTTTTACAATACCAGTATTTTACCTTGGGTTCTGTTTTTAACCCAGCACAGGAATAGTGCGACCAGTTTAAACAACTATCACAAACCTACAGAGCGAACATCTGACAAATCACCATTGCAATGTATACAGCGAAAAGGAAGCAATTTCCTTGCATCAACAGCACATGTTACAGCAGTCCAAGCATCATCATCAAAGAAAGTACGTATCAGATTGAGATCAATGTTTGCACCAATTTGCATCTAGGCAACAAGATGGAAGCGTTTCAGGCATCGTCTCAACAAATTGTTTTGAAATTTTACAGCCACTCAATGCTTGTTCAACAATATCATCATTTAAAAACCATTTGAGCATGATTTTCTGTCTCATTTTAGTGTCTTTTCTGTGAAAAGGTAGTTTTTTTGTCTGATTCAGCCTTTTGATGCTTGTGGGGCAAACCTATGGCCGATGTGACACTTCCTTTGGGTCTACCACGTTTCTTTGCTTGGGGAGCAAATGATGCTGTAGCTAAAAGATTTTCCTCAGCTAAAGGGTATTTCAAAGAGATAAAGTCTGCAACTTGTTTGACGTCAGAATCACCCACTGCGGGTGCTACTGTTTTGACCGTTTAACAATATTTTCAATATCCTTCACTGTAATTTGTTTCCCAGTCTTTTCTTTAAAGTGCTGTTGTATGAATTTTTTATTTCCTCCAAGGTGAACAACTTTCACGATTTCTTGTGCTGTTTCATTGTCGACATGACGCTCCATTGGGTGATAAGTATATTCAAGTTCTGAAAGTATATGGTTGTGTTGGTCAACCATTTTGGACACATATAAATACTGGCCATCCGATGAAACCCCAAATTTTATAGCAAATTCACAGCCAGTTTTTAATAGGCTTTTGTTTACTAGATCTTTGGCCATTTTTAAGTCTTTGTTTGTACTTTCCATTGTGACAGCATGCAAACACAACCTCAGAATATACCAGGTCGACATTAAAGTTCTTGTTGGGTGCCTTCCGTCTCCCAGCTTGTATAGTTCTTGCTTCTTTTTTCCAAAGATTTACAAAATTCTCATCTTGGTAACGCTTAATTTCAGTTTGCAATTCCGAAAAATTTGCAAACAATTCTCCGACTTTTAAACGACTCATCTTGTAATGTAAATTGATAACTGACGACTTACCTGAAGATTCGTGGTTTTATAGAAAAAAAATGTTAGTAAAAACAATTTGTGATCAATATAAAGTTGAGTTGACTTCAATAAGTAATTAAACAACTAACTGATTCCATATCAACAAAAAAGGCACCGAAAATCTGATACATAATGCGCCGCCATTCTTTAATTAACGTTTCGTCAAAACAACGTGGTGATATTTCAATCAAACAGTCAGATGTTTGACGATAATGATGGAACATGAGGGGTTAAAATAACAACAACTAACTGATGCCCATAATTTTTCTTTATTACAAATCTATTTACTGTGAGAAAAGAATAGTAACTGCAATTAATCAAATCAAAACATTGAAATCACTGGAATTGACACTGACTCAATAACGCCGTGATCACACGACCAAACATTCACTTGATAATTATAATCTGACAGCTTCTCGTCCAACCAGCACATATGGGTGTGTTTAATAATAATTTATCAGGGCCCGTGAAATAGCAAAAACCAGTATGTATTGACTATTCCGCGGGCGCCCGTGAAATAGCCACTTCGAATGATTTACAGCAAAGCATCCCACCGTGAGGTCGGACCATGTGAATGTGGCCCAGATTACTGATTAGTAATTTTGTTTTACATATATCCCATCCAATTTGGGTAACTTCGACTAACAATTATGGTGCTTTTGTTCTCGTAAATAGTGGACAGTACTGACACTGCACTCATTTTGATCTATAGACTATGAATTTGGTCCAGAAACCATGCATCACCATTTGGATAATGATAAAAGGTTATTCTGCTTAAGGTGCTATATAAGTAATAGAATTTTTTTATTTTGAAATACCCACCTCTGATATTCCATAAATTCAAAATTAAATATGCACAAATTATACATCAAAATGACGGTTGAGATGTATAGAACACGAAACACATATGTAATCAACTCGTAGTAGCGATATCAATAAATGTGGGCGTGGCCTAATTCCTATCTGTCACCATGATTTATACGCTTCCACATTTTGGAATTAGTTCTTGGAGGATAACGTTTAAAAAAGAGAATGAAATTCATAGTTATAGTGAAATAAAAGAGTATTTAAGAGATGGACCACTACTTTTGTATGTGAGTACTGTGAAAAAATTATTATTCCCGTGAAAATTTACGACAAATTGCCGGAAAAAACATGAAATGGTCACCGCCATTTTTATGCAAGTGAAATACCAACTCCCCCAAAATAGACGTAACCGTGAATTCTGATTGGTTTGGGATGGAATAAACGTCATTTTTGTAGGGACTTTTCCAAGGATTTCCGTAATATTATTTATAGTTATGCAAATTTTACGCATCATCATATAAAATAGGTACGAACATCTGCGTTCTCAACATCAGTATTTTTAAAAAATGAAAACCGCTAATCTCGTATAACCTCTTATTTTCATACATCAAGTCCTCCTAAATATTATCCTAACTTTAACAGTTTGATATTTATTAGCGCGACATGGCGCAAGAACATCAAACCAACCCACCTGTTTCTTCGGCTTCAGCCATTTTTTTGCCTTGCCAAAATTATGTCCCTTTGTCAAAGCGAGGTAATTTCCCGGCATTTCGACAAAGACAATGTTTACAGTACCCCTCTCCGAACTTTTTGTTGAAAACAACGATGTTTGTGTAATTGTGTCCTTCACTCCTTGTAACCTGTGTTTCATTTCTTGGAAAGAATAGAATGAGTTCTTCCCCAAAGTTTAGGAAACGTGATTTTTGTCAGAAACATACAAGAACTAGTAGTAACAGTGATACAGTCATACTGATAGTGACTTTGAAATTGAACTGGAAGTAGAACAAAATATTAACACCGAGTGTGAAACTGAAAGATTAGACAAGGTTCTGTTATCAATTGTATCTTAAAACGAATGGGTTATACTGTTTGATTTTACAACGTTCTTACTGGGTCCTACTAAATACCGGAGTCGACAAGAATCACCCGAGATGGTTCCGGGACGTTTCGGCCTCATCGGAGGTTGAAACGTCCCACTCAAAAAGGCCGAAACGGCTCGCCTTTGCGGGGAAAAAATTACATGTAAAACTGACCTTCCTTTGAAAAATATAAAAAATCCCCCCAAAAAAGAGTCACAGACAAAAAGTCCAGTGCCACAACTTTCGTTTTGACGAAATGATTTTGTTTAAAAACAACAAAAGACGCCATCAGATTGGCAGGCGCCCCACTCGGCTATGGTGTGTGTGTGTGTGAGAGGGGGGGGGGGCAGGCCCATCAGAACTGAGGGTGGCTACAGCCTCCCCCCTCCCCCAATAATTTGCTCATACTTGTATATCTTGTCACTAGTTTATCCATGCTGGGGGCACATTTCAAGCTTTAAATTAGTGGCAGTAATCTTATAACATGAGTTGAGTGACATGGGTTGTAGTTCGCCGACCCTGTCTCAGAACCTCCCCCCCCCCCCCTGCCCCCCCCCCCCCCCCCCCCTCTACACTTAGTGACAAATGATTTTTTATGGTAAGATGTTGTTAAGCTTTGACTTTTGCTAAACTTTTGCGTGTTGGTAGTCACTGCAGAGAATTGACAGAATTTTTGACAGAATTGATATGAAAATTTGAACATTTTAAAATTTCGTAACTCTTTTATTATTAAGGATATTCAAAATTGGTTTCCATTTTTGAATTTCCCATGTGATCCCCTTCAAAATGATATATTACATGGCATTGTTGTAAAAATATTTCAAAAACTTTTGATATCGCTACTCGTAGAGTTGATAACAGGCACCACTGGTTCCTGGAAGTCTACCATATTCATACAAGAACTGATAAGTTTATAATATTTTATGAGAACAGGCTGTAGCCAAATATGCTTCACATCTCCAAGAACAAAGCTAGGCATTCAAAACACTTTACAACATAGTGACAGGACTGCATTTGGGAAAAAGACAACACATTGACCGGACAGCAAAAATACATTTGAATGTAAATAAAAGCAAAGGTTTTGGAATTTACCCCCATGCAGCTCTGTCGCTGTGTTTTGAAAAAAGTTTGATACCCTAGCTGTGTTCTTGGATATGTGAAGCACATTTGGCCACAAGTTGTTCTCATAAAATATTGTTATATTATATCAGTTCTGGTACGAATACAGTAACAGACTTCCAGGAACCAGTGGTGCCTGCTGTCAACTCTATGAGTTGATTACATACATGTTTCATGTCCTATACATCTCAACCATTATTTTAATGTACAATTTGTGTGTATTTAATTTGAATTTAAGGAATATAAGAAGGGGGAATTTCAAAATAAACAAAATTCTATTACATATATAGCACCTTAAATCGCCCGTGGGAACCCCGGAAAGTGAAGCAGTGCTTGTTTACTGTGGTAAACAAGCTCTGTTTCACTGGTAAAATAGGACCCAGTCACTAATGCTTGGGGTGTGCGTCCTCTAAAATAGGCAACATGGGGTATAAACAATTGACTGACCTTGACTTTATCTCCATGTTGTGGTCATGATAAGTCATTGTGCAGAAGTATGTGACCATAAACAACAATAAATAAATAAATAAATAAATAAATAAATAGCACCTTAAATTCATATATAATATATGGCTATCAGGATTGTGTATCATACATGTTAGTATGTACATGTACATGTAATCCATATATTAATTCCATGATTCAGTTGGGTTTGTGGATGAACAATAAAATATCTGCTGAGTGGCATCTCCACCCAGATAATAAGTGGCATCTCCACCCAGATAATAAGTGTTAATTTCTGCTGCACGCACAGGAAAACTTTTAGCCAACATATCTTTTTTTTTAAACAATATTTTTATTTCATCATTGAAATGGGGTTTGGCAAACAGACAGTGCCTATATTAACACCGTACTCTACAAAAACACATTTACAATGGTGCAAGTGCAACTGTACATAAACAGAAACTGATCAAATGAATTAGAATGACAGTACCACACAATATCTCGTCATTCCTTATATATCCATTACCTATCAGGTATTGAGGCATTCTGGTATATAGATGAAGGTATAATAGGCCAACAGTATGACTATGTGTGTCCGGGTTGGGGTGCATTATCAAACATCAGTCTCCAAGGGCAAAACACAAGGATTCATTTCCACTGGCTAATAATTATTCACTCGAATCTCATTGTTTCTCTAATATATTCTTGCACCGCACTGAATATACTGACATTTTCCAAAGCAGTTTTCTCTGGATCACCATATAACATTAGAGTGATATTAGTGGTGTGGCCCAATTTTGTTAGAAGTGAATTTCTTTGTTCTGTATATAGAGGACACAATAATAAATAGTGTTCAGTGTCTTCATCTAAATGGCCACAGCTACAAGAAGCATTATCACTTATAAATCTATCAAATTTATGTTCGTTTAAATCACTACAATTTAAATGCAGCTTTGTGTGAAAGATTTGTTCCCTTTTGACACCTAAATAATAAAACCCAGGAATGACATTGTTGATAATTGCAAGTTTCTTCTTAAGTAGGTCTACGGAAGCACAGTTCTGCAGATCTGCACTTAGGCCGTTCCAAATTTTTACCGCTGATGGCAGAAATGAGTTGGAGAACCTATTAGTGTTGCATTTAATTTCTCTTTGTGAGTTTGAAGATCTTTGCAGGTAATAGGTCAGTTCTGATACAGGTCACGGAATGAGCAGCCTTATGTAGTTTGGCATGTTTGTGAACATGATTTTATACAAAGCTACTAATTTGTGATGTCATTTGCACTCTTTGAGAGGGATGAAACCTGATTCCCTATAAATAAGGTAATGACTTGTTCCGCTAGTTACCCCTATTATAATTTGTAAAGCATCCAAGTGCAGATTTTCTAGGAGTGTTGATTTGGTCTCAGTACAACCATCCCATAAAACATTGGCATAATCAAAAAGTGGGAGAATGAAGTATTTATACAGAGTTTGCAATGTGTGTCCAGACATTCTGTATTTTAGGCTTCTTAGACAGTTTATCATGGGGCTGACTTTATTTGTTGCGGGGGTATCTATACCCCACGCAACGAAGTTGTGGGGCTATAATGTTTTTGACTGGTCCGTCAGTCAGTCTGTCAGTCCGTCAGTCAGTCCTACTTGTTTTCCGGACTTTTTTTCTACACGCTTCCAGATTTTGAGTTGATTTTTGGTATGTGAGTCTAACATGGTGGCCTACAGATCAAGTTTGCATTTTGTTCCGCTCCACTGATTTTTACCCAAATTACGGCCCTTGGACTCTGAAAAATTCATCAAAATTACAGTTTTCCGGACTTTTTTCTACACGCTTCCAGATATTGAGCTGATTTTTGGTATGTTAGTCTGACATGGTGGCCTACAGATCAAGTTTGCATTTTGTTCCGCTCCACTGATTTTTACCAAAATTACGGCCCTTGAACTTTGAAAAGTTCATCAAAATTACAGTTTTGCGGACATTTTTCCTACACACTTCAAGATATTGAGCTGATTTTTGGTATGTTAGTCTAACATGGTGGCCTACAGAACAAGTTTGCGTTTTGTTCTGCTCCACTGATTTTTACCGAAATTACGGCCCTTGGACTTTGAAAAATGCATCAAAATTACAGTTTCCCGGAATTTTTTTCTACACGCTTCCAGATATTGAGCTGATTTTTGGTATGTTAGTCAGACATGGTGGCCTACAGATCAAGTTTGCATTTTGTTCTGCTCCATTGATTTTTACCCAAATTATGGCCCTTGGACTCTGAAAAATTCATCAAAATTACAATTTTCCGGACTTTTTTTCTACACACTTCCAGATATTGAGCTGATTTTTGGTATGTTAGTCTAACATGGTGGCCTACAGAACAAGTTTGGGTTTTGTTCCGCTCCACTGATTTTTACCAAAATTACGGCCCCATAGACTTTGAAAAGTTCATCAAAATTACAGTTTTCCGGGCTTTTTCTCTACATGCTTCCAGATATTGAGCTGATTTTTGGTATGTTTGTCTAACATGGTGGCCTACAGATCAGGTTTGCATTCATTTTGTTCTGCTCCACTGATTTTTACCGAAATTATGGCCCTTTGACTTTGAAAAGTTCATCAAAATTACAGTTTTCCGGACTTTTTTTCTACACGCTTTCAGATATTATCAAAATTATGGCCATTTTAGTATGTGAGTCTACCACAATGACTTACAGATCAGGTTTGCGTTTCGTGCTGCTTGGCTGATTTTTGTGGAAATTACGGGCTCTGGACTCTGAAAAATACAAGTGACAGATTTCTGGGTCATTTTCCTAAAAATTACAGATTTCCGAGCCTGAAATATCGGGGCGCGTGGGGTATGTGAGCGTGCTCACTAAAGTTTTATATTTTATAATACTCTCTGTATGTGAATCCCATTGTCCCGTTTTTGAAAAGATCAGCCCAAGATGTGTTTATGAGTGTCCGTCTCGTCTATTTGCTGTCCTAGGAGGTAAAGATGGGGGACGAAGCATAGGGTTTACTTTACTTGAAAAGTACAGTGATTCAGTCTTTAGTGGATTAAATAAGACCTGCCATGTGTTAGACCACTGAGCAATTTTTCTTAGGTCATTATTCAAAACTTCTGCTAAGTTTGCATCTTCGATTACTAGATAAAGTGTAGTATCATCGGCATAAAGTCTAATATTAGACATAATATCTTTAACAATGTCATTTATGTAAATATTAAACAGAAGAGGGCCAAAACGGATCCTTGTGGCACACCAGCTTTAATGATTTTATTTTTTGGATTTCTCTCCATTTACGACTACATGCTGGGAGCGATTTGTTAGGTAGCCTTTAAACCATGTTAGTGGGTTACCTCTTATTCCAATAGAAACAAGCTATTAATTGAAAATAGAATATGTTTTCATTTTTGGAGTTCACGAAAAAAATCAAACTTTCCACAATCCGTTCTAATGAGGGGTCACAGACTACGTTTGAGAACAGTACTGGCTGGTTTTGGCCATTACGTGGGTAAAGAGTTGATGTAGATCAGATTTAGTTTAAACAATATTTATTCAATATCTACAACCGAAAATACAAAATACAGCAAAATAAAAGGTGGATCTCACAGGAAGCTATAAAGCTTATACTAGATCGTTTCCACATACATTTTCATAAAAGATTAATACAGTAGGATCAATGACATGTGCACATTTGTATTTTTGTTCAAACTTGGCCTGTTAAAGTAAAATAAGTTAGAATTGGAGACAAAAGGAGATATACAGAGAAAAGGAGAAAGTTCGAAAGTGATCAGATTTACACTAAGAATGTACAGTGCACATGGTCATTTACTTAGTTAATAATGAAATTTTTTTATAACTAGAAAGTGTGACTAACCCTGTGCATTGCACAGGGTTAGTCACACTTTCTGGTTATAAAAAAACCCAGTAACTGCCATATCACACACCACATGAAAATTTATACTGACTACAGCTGTAAAATACAAAGAGTTAGTTGGTTACATGTTGTTACATAGGGTGCAGGATTCAAGGAACTAATGGAAGTACTTATACAGGATTGTGGAAATTTTTTTAAAGTGACTTCCAAAAATGAAAACATATTCTATTTTCCAGATAGTTGCATCTAAGCACTTAATTCTACGAACTGCACCTCAGAAGAAATGAGCGACAGTACTTGTCTTTTTCAAATTTCTCGGATGCCATAGAATTAAGAAAGGACGCTGGTTTTGTTTACATTGGCATGGCGGGGGTTCGAACCCACGCCGAGAGAGTTTCCTTCGGCACCATCCGCCTAAAGCGTCCTTTCTTAATTCTATGGCATCCGAGAAATTTGAAAAAGACAAGTACTGTCGCTGATTTCTTCTGAGGTGCAGTTTGTAGAATTAAGTGCTTAGATGCAACTATCTGATGAATAATTAAATAATTTAGTATTCCGTGTGTTCTGTACTGGCCTCGTATATACTTGGTTAACTAGCATTCCCTTTTTGGGGTCTGTCGGTGGCCGAGTGGTGTGCGTGGTTCAGTATAGTTTTGCTAGGCGGTTGGTGCCGAAGGAAACTCTCTCGGCGTGGGTTCGAACCCCCGCCATGCCAATGTATTCTATTTTCAATTATGGATTGTTTAGAGTCGAATTTATGAATTAATCCATCATGCCATACTCTATTGAGTGCCTTACTTATATCACAGAATACCATTCTGACTTCTTTATTGGTGTCCATATTGCAGGCAATATAGTTATCAATATCTATGAGTTGGTAAATTGTACTGTCACCCGGAATGAAGCCTGATTGTAAGGGTGTTAATCCGTTTTCCACCAAGAAGGAAAAAATGCATATAAAAATTACTTTTTTCTAGAATTTTACTGACAGAACTTGTTAGAGAGACTGGCCGAAAGTCATTAACAGATCATTTCTTATGAATAGGCACAACACTTGTCATCTTCCATAAATTTGGAAACTCATTACGTGATAAGGACAGATTAAAAAGATAAGTTAGAGGGAGAGCTAACTATTGTGCACATGCCTTAATAATTCTGTTATTAATTAAATCTGGCCCACTAACTTTCTGGGGGTCTAAATTACTAATAATTGCCATGACTTCCTCTTTGGAAATTACTATGGATTCGAGACTCATTTCACAATGTGGGATGGGTAGTAGTTCTTTGTCACCAACTGAGTTAGCTTGATTAGCAAAATACATATTTAATACGTCTGCAATCGACTTTGCATCACTAATTATTTCCCCACTTTCTTCAAGTGGCGGGAAAAGTTCATCTGATAGATTGTGCTCTTTAGAGAAAGATTTAAGGGTCCCCCACCAATGTTTACTGCCAAAGTTACGAGATGATACATACGTTTCAGTTTTAATATCGTATTCCGCTTTGGCTGTCCGTATGAGTGATATAGTTTCATTTCTGTCATGCCTAAGTCTAGCCCAGTCCTCGGCCTTACTTGTCTGTTTAGCATTTTTGTGTGACACACACTCTTATCATTTTTTGGATCGTTGAGTTCATCCATGGTTTATCTTTCGGACGTACTGCAATGGTTTTATTTGGTATGTAGTTTTTAGCTGATTCCATGATACACGATGTAAGGTTCTCTGTGGTGTCATTTAAATTTTCAGTAAAAAAGTCTTCCCACGTAGTTTGAGCAAAATGTGCATGTAATCCGTTTATATCCATATTACTATAATCCCAAGTTTGTCTTTTAAAGCAGGCAGTTTTACTTTTTGTGAATTTTAATGTAACAGCAGTAGCATCGTGGCCACTACAGAAGGGAGGAATAACAGAACAATTTTCAGCTGGCATTGGACACTATACTAAATTTAGATCAAGTAGACTGCAAGAGTGTTCAGTTACTCATGTGGGGTCTTTGACAATTTGAGATAAGCTGTAATCGTTTTTCAGCTGCCTGATCCTTGGGTGTGTATTGTAGAGACAGTCAAAATTGAAGTCTCCAACTATCACACATTTCCGCTACATATCATTCCCCTTGCCTTTTGGATAGACTCATCAATAAGACTCCAATAATAATTATTGCCAGTGAGGAGGGGGGGGGGGGGGGGGGGTCGCTGTATACAACTCCCAGTATAAATTTCTGGTTCTTACTTCAAAGTTCTGTTCATATTAATTCTAAGCTTGGGATTTCAAGATCATATCAACGTTTCCAAACTATGTAAGACTTAATATAAACGGGCAGTCCTCCCCCTGGCCCCTCCCCTCGATCCATATGAATAGGTGGGTAATGGTAGCCTTGTATTTGAATATCTTTGTTTTGAACGGTGTTTGTCAACAGAGTCTCCGAAACAGAAATGATATCACAATTTCCCAATTCGGCACTTATTATATCGGTTTTGTTAGCTTAACTTGACAAAGTCAAGATAAGCTATTGCCATCATGCGTGCGGAAGTCTGTCAGCCTGTGAGTCTGTTCACATTTTCCTTTAGCACGGGCTACACCCCGCAGTTCTTGTCAGATCTTCACGGAATTTCATATGCAGGTTTGGGGTCATGTCTAGATGAGAATCCCCTTTTGGTCACGATCGGTCAACCGGTATGGCTGCCCGAACCCAAAACCCGAAAACTATTAGCACAGTCTACAGGTCGTATTTATGAAGGGATTTCATTGTAACTTGGTAGGATGCCTCTGTATAATGCCTAGATGAGAACGTCCCCTTTTGGGGATGATCTGTCATCCGTGATGGCTGCCCAAGCCTGAAACCCAAAAACTTCTAGCACAGTCTGCAGGTCATGTTTAATATGGAGGGATTTCATTGTAACTTGGTAGGATGACTTCTTATTATGTCTAGATGAGAATTTCCCCATTTGGGCATGATCTGCCAACCGTGACAACTGCCCGAGCCCAAAACCCGAATACCTTTAGCACAGTCTACAGGTCATATTTATTGAGGAATTTCATTGTAACTTGGTGGGTTGACTTCATATAATGTCTAGATGAGAAAGTCCCCTTTTGGACATGATTGGGCAACTGTGATGGCTACAGGGGCCCGAAAACCTTTAGCACAGTCTACAGGTCATATTTATGAAGGGATTTCATTGTAACTTGGTAGGATGACTCCAAATAATGTCTAGATGAGAATGTCCCATTTTGATCGCGATCATTCAGCCTTTGATGGGTACCCGAGCCCAAAGGGTCATTGTAACCTGTTAGGTTGACTCCATATAATGCCTAGATGATGACATCCCCTTTTGGTCATGATTGGTCAACTGCGATGGCTACAGGTGCCCGAAGCCCGAAAACCTTGAGCACAGTCTACACGTCATATTTATGAAGGGATTTAATTGTAACTTCGTAGGATCACTCCAGATGATGCCCAGATGAGATTGTCCTCTTTGGTTGCGATCATTCAACCATGATGGCTGCCCAAGCCTGAAAACCTTTAGCACAGTCTACAGTTCATATATTTATGAAGGGATTTCATTGTGACTTGGTAGGTTGACTTCATATAATGTCTAGATGAGAATGTCCCCTTTTGGACATGATTGGGCAACTTTGACAGCTACAGGGGCCCGAAGCCCGAAAACCTTTAGAACAGTCCATAATTATGAAGGGATTTCATTGTAGCTTGGTAGGATGACTCCAAATAATGTCTAGATGAGAACATCCCCTTTTGGTCACGATCATTCAGCCTTTATGGCTGCCCAAGCCCAGAGACCATTACCATAGTCTATAGGTCGTATTTATGGAAGGATTTCATTGTAACTTGTTAGGTTGACTCCATATAATGCCTAGATGATGACATCCCCTTTTGGTCGTGATTGGTCAACTGTGATGGCTACAGGTGCCCGAAAATCTTTAGCACAGTCTATAGGTCATATTTATGAAGGGATTTCATTGTAACTTCGTAGGATCACTCCAGATGATGCCCATATGAGAATGTCCCCCTTTTGGTTGCGATCATTCAACCATGATGGCTGCCTGAGCCCGAATACCTTTAGCACAGTCTACAGGTCACATTTATGAAGGAATTTCATTGTAATTTGATAGGTTGACTCCATATAATGCCTAGATGATGACATCCCCTTTTGGTCGTGATTGGTCAACTGTGATGGCTACAGGTGCCCGAAAATCTTTAGCACAGTCTATAGGTCATATTTATGAAGGGATTTCATTGTAACTTCGTAGGATCACTCCAGATGATGCCCATATGAGAATGTCCCCCTTTTGGTTGCGATCATTCAACCATGATGGCTGCCTGAGCCCGAATACCTTTAGCACAGTCTACAGGTCACATTTATGAAGGAATTTCATTGTAATTTGATAGGTTGACTTCATATAATGTCTAGATGAGAACGTCTTCTTTGGACGCAATTGGGAAACTGACGGCTACAGAGTACCGAAGCCTGAAAACCTTTAGCACAGTCTACAGGCCATATTTATGAAGGGATTCCATTGTAACTTGGTAGGTTGACTTCATATAATGTCTAGATGAGAACAGCCCCTTTTGGACACCATTAGGCAACTGTGACGGCTACAGGGGCCTGAAGCCTGAAAACCTTTAGCACAGTCTACAGGTGATATTTATGAAGGGATTTCATTGTACCTTGGTAGGATGCCTCCAAATAATGTCTAGATGAGAACGTCCCCTTTTGGTCGCTATCATTCAGCCTTTATGGCTGCCCGAGCCCAAAACCTTTAGCATAGTCTATAGGTCATATTTATGGAAGGATTTCATTGTAACCTGTTAGTTTGACTCCATATAATGCCTAGATGATGACATCCCCTTTTGGTCGTGATTGGTCAACTGACGGCTTCAGGGGCCTGAAGCCCGAAAACCTTGAGCACAGTCTACAGGTCATATTTATGAAGGGATCTCTTTGTAACTTCGTAGGATCACTCCAGATGATGCCCAGATAAGAATGTCCCCTTTTGGTTGCGATCATTCAACCATGATGGCTGCCTGAGCCCAAAAACCGTTAGCACAGTCTACAGGTCATATTTATGAAGGGATTTCATTGTAACTTGGTAGGCTGACTTCATATAATGTCTAGATGAGAACGTCCCCTTTGGACGCAATTGGGAAACTGTCGGCTACAGTCTACAGGCCATATTTATGAAGGGATTTCAATGTAACTTGATAGGATGGCTCGTTTTGGAATAATTTCACTGTAACTTGGTAACTTTTGTTGAAATACGTTAACTGTGAGGGCCACATACTTTAACTGTGAGGTCATATTAACCCACCCCTCAGCTCTTTAGTACAATGTACACCTCATATTATTTTTTATCAAAAACATAGCATACAGGGAACAGAAATGAACATATTCCCAATTATCACAATTCTTGTCTTATTTCATAATCCTTTCATAAGCATTAAACATTATCCTTTTCATCAAACACAACACACAAGTTAAGCTACAGTGTCATTGACACTTTCATTATGGAGACCTCTAACATTGATATGTACAATCTTCATTTCCCCAGGATTAACTTCAGTATCCCCACTTGTAAAGAAATGCATAAAAATCATTACACTTAATCCTCTATGTCCAACCGTGCAAAAAAGCATCACAAGGAGAACGGTATTGGGATTCAAAAATGATTCATTTCTGCCTCCACCCCTGAAAAGCCCAATCCTCACGCGATAAGTCGATATGTTGTCATCCATTAGGTGCTATCAGTATACAGGCAATACGAGTTTGTGAGAATTGGTCTTTCAAGGTGTGCATTCTATTGTAAGACAAATGTGACGTATTTCCTAGATCAGTTTCAGTGCAAAAACATTGTAAACAGAACAGCAAAATGTAAATTGAAGTTGATGGGTATCGTTTCATTTGAAACATAAGTGGTATTGGGATGTTGCAGTGTCAGAAATAAAATCAATATTGTCAATATTTCTAGCATAGATTACATACACATTTCAGCAAAGATAGGATTTTGGGGCCATAGAAACCAACATTGGTCAATTAACATGATGAAGATTCAATTTCGTGGGGGGAGGGTGGATGGGTATTGGCCCAACCTCACAGTGCAGTAAGAACTCTTTAGAGTTTACGCTTGCACTGGACCCTCAAACAACTACAGAGTGCATTTGGTGTTTTGATTTTGTCTTTGCTGTAGATATGGGCATTGTGAATCATCAGACTTATTCGTAGGCCATTATTAAAGGGTGAGAAACAATTATAGGCATCAAACAATCATCATTAGCCCTCGATTTCCAGTGAAGTCATTAGCAACTTCAAAGAATACAATTAACTGTTGAACGTACATATAATACCCATGAATAGTATCATTCAGAAAAATAGGCTGGGAGATAATAGAATTTTCCACAGAGAAATATATTTTAGGAAGACCTGTCCAGCAATAAATGTTAAAAGAGTAAAACTGATGCTGAAAGCCTATGGAGCCAAACATTCAATTATTCTCATGTTATTTTATAATCAAAGCTGGCCAAACCATGAGTATCTCGCAGCTACATTGTCTGGTACTTACACATGAGCAAAAAATTGTTTGGGCAAGAGCTGCTTCTCAAAATACTTTTTTCAAAAAACAGATGCACATAAACATTACAGTTCGAACAAAATACGTTTTCAATAGAAAGAGAATAAACACAATCAAAATAATAACAATACACAATGCATGCAAAGATTTTTGTTTACAAAACTATCATTCAACAGATATGAGATGCCATCTGTTTTGTGACAAGGTGGATAAGTTGCATTCCAGCCACAGGGATTTCTTGAGCAATGGTAAATAAATTATCATTAACCACCAGGATAGACAAGAAAACAAAACCTAAAAAAAACAAGAAAAAAACCCCCAAAAAACAAAAACAAAAAAAAAAAATAAAAAAAAACAAACAAAAAACCCCCCAAGAAACTTCCAGCAGCAGGCGCAATGTGAAAAGGTATTAAAAACATGGGGAAAATGTCTATTATGCCCAAAGGGTCAAGGATTCAGTGTCTGTTGATTCACATTCACCTTTCACATTTATGAGAGAGGGCAAAATAAATTACCATTGATCATCTGCTGGCTAGATACTAGGAAAAACTTCCATAACACCACCATGTGCAAGCGTATCAACATATCTTGGATGTTGTTTAACCATGAAATCTATTCATGAAAGTTTTTTTTTGAGTTTTCACAAAATAATAGTTGATGCACAAATGGAAACTCCACTCTATCGAGTGTTTGTGTTGTAGTGGAAATCAGCTCTCCACATACTACTAGTATATGCTGGTATTGTTTCCATGTGGTTTGTTAGCTCTGCCTTACAAGTGTCTGCTGAGCTTTTCTAGTATGGTAATGATTTGTCTATCATCCATCATCAACATTTTAATTGCCAAGGGCCATAATTTCTTAACCACTGAATACTTTTTGACAAAAGTTTATAACAATATGTATTTTCAAAAGACAGTGTGTCGCAAATTATAACATGATACATGTATGTGTCCCTCAAGGTTAAGGTCACAGGCCCTATATTAAGGTGACCATTAGAAAAACTTTTTGATATTTCACTGTCATTTTTGTATGGTCCATATAACTTGATATGATTGTCAGATCATATTCATACTTGTACAATTATTGCTCATGACTCAAAGGTGTGTTGTGACTTTGATCCAAGGTCATTTCTTCAAGGTCAAGGTCACAAACAGCAAAATTATGATCTTGTTATACACAGGGATAGATTAAGGATTTTTTTTTTTTGGGGGGGGGGGGGGGGTGGGGGTGGGGGTCATTTGTTTTTCAATTGAGGAAGTCCCCAAATAAATTGAGATGTCTTAATATAGATGATTAGACCACTGCTTGTGTCTGAAGTGCTTTTTGTCAACTGCATGTGTATGGATTACCTACTAAATGTTGGGAAATAATTGCTTCAAACTTGTAGATTTCAAAGCTGAATGATATTTTCCTGCAGGAATTTGAGGACATTTGGGCTCCAGAGTTTGGGTGCCCATTAGGGCTGTGCAATATTGAAAACAGAATACCGGTATCGGTATTCAAAAAAAATACCGCGGTATACCGGTATATCGAAAAACTGTTCAGATATCTGAACATAAGTACCAAAAGTGAGACTTGAGGCATTACAGTCGGAATGAATCAGTATGCCTTGATGATGCGGTTCGAAAAACCTTTACACTACGCAGAAGATATCAAAATTTATTATTTTAAATGAAATTTTTTTAAAAATTTCTACAAAACAATATTATGTGACACCTCATTGGAACGAGCTCGTTGAGCTCATTCCAGCGAGGGGGTCACATGATATAGTTTTGTTGAAATTTTTGAAAAATACTTTTTCAACTGCTAAATTTGTATATTATGTGGGTACATGAGGATGATTTCTTGGGTAAATCAAAATTATTATTCATTCTGATCTACAGTTAAAAAACGCAAGACATCTTGAAAATTAAATTGTGGATAAATAAATAATGACGATAAACCGATATTTTGGTAATTACACCGGTATTCAATCGATATTGGTTTGAATACCGGTATGTATCGGTTTATCGAAATACCGTGCAGCCCTAGTGCCCATACCTGTAACAGGTATCAAATCGGTTCTGGATCTGCCCCTGGTTGTGCTGTCCTTCTCTGGTTCAAATAACTTGGTATGATTGACAGATATTATTCATACTTGGAAGTTGGTACAACAATCGTGACTCAAAGCAAAGGTGTGTCTCTAGTTTGATCAAAGGTCATATCATCATGGTCACGGTCACAGACAGTAAAACTCTGATATGGTTATACAGCCTTTGTCTGGTCCATATAACTTGGAATGATTGACAGGTCTTATTCACACTTGGTACAATTATTGCTCATGACTCAAAGGTATGTCTTGACCTTGCCCCATTATTTATTTATTGGTGTTTAAGGTCACATATTTCTGCAAAATGGCTAATCATGACCATTTCATCTCCATTGCCCGCATGGGGGCACGATGACGCCGTGTACTAAGGCGTACTGCACGTCGATGGTACACATGTCTTCAACCAATCTAACCCTGCCTGTGCTGCAGTGCGGGGTTTCGATGTTGGGGAGCTGGCAGCTGCTCGTCGTTGCTCGGTGGTTCTCTCCGGGTACTCCGGCTTCCTCCACCCGTAAAACTGTCACGGTCATGATTAGCCATTGTGCATAAATATGTGACCCTAAACATCAATAAATCAATAAATAAATAATAATCATGACCATGACAGTTTTATAGGTGGAGGAAGCCAGAGTACCTGTAGAGAACCAACGAGCAACATCGAGCAACTATCAGCTCCCCAACATACTCACTCCACACAAGCAGGGTTAGCATTGGTTGAAGACAAGTGCATCATTGATGTGCAGTATGCCTTAGTACACAATGCCACAGTGCCCCCACGTGGGTAATAGGGTGAAGTGTCTTGCCCAAGGACAAAATGTGATTGCCGCAGGTGGGATTCGTACGGAGGACCTCTCGGTTGCAGCCTGCACCTCTACCTACTAAGCCACAGCACCTCCAGTTTGTGGAGCAATATTTGCCTTTTTACCTGCGTCGCCAGTGGCAGAGCAGGTCTAGTAACCACTCGACTCTGTCCATCAGTCTGTCCGAAACACTTCTTCCGTCAAAGTTTTCTTGGCTTCTATGAAAGGGAATGATTTTATATTTGGTCTGCTGCTTCATTATCATGAGTTGTATCATGTGTCTAATTTTCAGATCTGCCGTGCAGCAACTTCCTGTTTGCTGATACTTTGAAATTTGACTGTACTCACTGAACATTGAAATTTTTCGTCACACTTTTCTCGGCTTCTATGCGACAGATTCATTCAATATTTCACCTGGAGCTTGATAATGTTGAGTTGTATCGTGTATGCAATTTTCAGATCTGCCGTGCAGCCACTTCCTCTTTGCCGATACTTTAATCAATTGCATGCAGCGACACAGGTCCAGACCTGGTATTGGTCTTGTTAATGGGTAGAGCTGAAATGGTTAAAGGGTTTTCTTGATCGAATAATCACATAGGTTAACCTTGGCTAACCAATTAATCACTTACCCTAAGAGGTAGCTGAATAATTAACGTACCGTTGATGATTTACAGCATATTAACTCCTTACCAAAAATAATGGGGAAAAAAACGGCCAGTGCTATATACAAAAGTCTGCATTCAAATTTTATTATGTTTTCAATTTTTGTCTCAAAAACATAGCTTATGACCTCTCATTGGGACAAGCTTGTTGAGCTCGTCCCAATGAGGGGTCATAAGCTATGTTTTTGAGACAAAAATTGAAAATTTTTAGTAATTTAAGAATTTATTTTGCAAGTATTGTCTTTCAACCGCATTGGGTTATGGGTAAAGAATGGCCATTTCCAGCTACTAATACATGCACATGAACATGTATGTCGGCATGTAATTTGCATGCTTTACTCTGTCTCATATAATTGATGTGAGACAGTGTGACAACGTGGGCCTGTTTTGGAGCAGGTTTGTTTCTTTGTTAACCTATATTATACAATACATGTAGTTCAAAAGTAATGGTTAATCGAAAAATATTTTCAAACACCCATTTTTCCCAAACTGCATGAAACAGAGAACTGAAGCATCCCCAGGATCAGTAGGATGGAATGGTAAATAAATATCCATTGGTTGTGTCGGGGTGTTCTTGGGAGTGGGGGGGGGGGGGAGGGGGGGAGGGGGCATAAAAAAAAATTTGCAAATTTTTTAAATTCGTCCCCAGAACCACTGATCAGAATTGTCAGAATCTTTTGATATTTAATAAATACAATGTTGTTAAAATGAAGCCCCTCGGTGCATATTTGGGCTCAATACATGAGCTCAAATTTTAACTTTGGGCAATATGGGGAATAATCTTTAAAAATCTTCTTCATCAGAACCACCTGTTGGAATCTTTTAATATTTGGTGTACATCATTGTTAGGGGGAGGGGGCAGAGTCTTCAAATCAGGTTCCTCAGTCAATATTTGGGCTTCCTATGGGAGCCCGAATTTTAGCTTAAATGTAATATGGGGAATAATCTTTAAAATCTTCTTCAGATCCACGAGTCAGAATCTTTTGATATGTGCTATACAGCATCCTTATGGAGGTTTGATCTGATCTAATTTTGTTCAAACCAAGTCCCTGGGTTAATATTTGGGCTCCCTGTTGGAGCCAAATTTTAACTTACCCCCAATATAAGGAAGAATCTTTAAAACTCTTCTAATCAACTCTTCTAATCTTTAAAACTCTTCTTCTCCAGAACCAGTGCTCAGAATCTTTTGATATATGGTATACAGAATGTTTACAAGAGTCAGTATCAAATTTCTTCAAATCAAGTCTATCGGTGAATAATTTGGTCTCTCTGTGGGAGTGTATATTTTAACTTAGTTTAATATGGGGATTAATCTTGAAAAATCTTCTTCAGATTCACCATTCCGAATCTTTTGATATATACTATACAGTATCCTTCCAGGGGTCGGATTCAAGTTTGTTCAAATCAAGTCCTTTGATTAGTGTTTGGACTCTCTATTGAAGTCTGGATGTTAATCTAGTCAAATATGAGGAATAATCTTTAAAAATTTGCTTCTGGAAATACAAGCAGAATCTTTGGATTTTTAGCTCAACTTTGGCGAAGCCAAATTTGAGCTTATGCCATGGTCAGTCGTCCATCTGTCCGTCAACAATTGGATATGGCTCGGGCTAGAGGCCGTATTTATGAACCGATCTTTATGAAACTTCTTGGGTACCTTTGTTATGACCGTGAGACGAGAACGAGTGTTTTTGGGTGCGGTCTGAAATTCAAGATGGCTGCCAGCCGCCATTTTGTACCGACGATGCAGAAATCCGTTTTTTGTACAGAACTTCCATATGAAAGCTCTGATTTGAATAATTTTTTGCATGAATGTTTAGTACCATGGGATACATCACATATAATATGGGTTTTTTTCTTGTGCATAAATTATGCAAATTAGACTAACTTTGATGTTTTTTGGTGTTACTTTCAGCACTGTAAGTGCAAATGCCAATACGGCTCGGGCTAGAGGCCGTATTTATGAACCGATCTTTACGAAACTCCTTGGGTACCTTTGTTATCACCGTGGGACGAGAACGAGTGTTTTTGGGTCCGGTCCGAAATTCAAGATGGCCAATGGCAGCCATTTTGTATAAAATTTGGTGCAATCAGATTTTTGCACAGAACTTCCATATGAAAGCGCTGATTTGAATAATTTTTTGTGTGAATGTTTAGTACCATGGGATACATCACATATAATAGAGGTTTTTTTCTTGTGCAGAAATTATGCAAATTAGATGAACTTTGATTTTTTCAGTGCTACTTACACACAGTAAGTACACATGTCAATACGGCTCGGGCTAGAGTCTGTATTTATGAACCGATCTTCACGAAACGCCTTGGGTACCTTTGTTATCAACTTGGGACGAGAACGAGTGTTTCTGGGTGTGGTCCAAAATTCAAGATGGCTGCCAGTGGCCATTTTGTACCGAAATTAGGTCTGATCAGTTTTTTCTACACAACTTCTATACGGCTCAGGCTAGAGGCCGTATTTATGAACCGATCTTACCGAAACTTCTTGGGTACCTTTGTTATCACCGTGTTTTTGGGTGTGGACCGAAATTCAAGATGGCCACCAGCAGCCATTTTGTACCAAAATTAGTGCAATCAGTCTTTTGTACAGAACTTCTGTATGAAAGTTCTGATTTGAATAAATTTTTGTATGAATGTTTAGTAATATGGAATACATCACATACAGTACGGGTTTTTTTCTCGTGCAGAAATTATGCAAATTAGATGAACTTTGATTTATTCAGTGCTACTTATACACTGTAAAGTGCACATGTTAATACAGCTCGGGCTAGTGGCTGTATTTATGAACCGATCTTCACAAAACTTCTTGGGTACCTTTGTTATCACCTTTGGACGAGAACGAGTGTTTCTGGGTGTGGTCCAAAATTCAAGATGGCTGCCAGTGGCCATTTTGTACCAAAATTAGGTCCAATCAGTTTTTTTGTCACAACTTCCACACAGCTCATATTTGTGAACTGATCTTCACGAAACTTCTTGGGTACCTTTGTTTTCACCTTGGGACAGGAATGAGTGTGTTATGCGGTGCCTTTGTTATCACTGTGCTATGAGAACAAATATTTTGGGGTTCAGTCAGACCCACTCTGGGAATCAAAGATTTCTTTTCTAGTTTAGCATCTGACTGTCACCCACCTTTACAATACTTTACCTATACATTTGTTATGTCTTGACAGGTTGAGCTACAGTGTCATTGACACTTTCATTGGTATACAGCATCCTTAGGGGGTTCAGATTCCGATTGTTCAAATAAAGTCCCTGGGTTGATATTTGTGTTCCTTGTGGGTGGGCAAATTTTAACGTAGTGAAAAATTGGTAATATTTCTCCAAAGCATCTTCTGCAGAACCACTAGTTAGAATCTTTTATTATTTTGTACACAATGTCCTGGGGGGGGGGGGGGGGGGTATTTCTATTTTTTTTCAAATAAAGTCCGTGGGTTAATATTTGGGCTCCTTATAGGCTTGGAGCGAAAGAGGAATGTTCTTGGAAATCTTGTTGAGAACCACCATTCAGAATGTTTTGATTCTTACTGTACAAAACCATAGCAGGGCTCAGATTCAAGTTTATGTCAGATTCAAGTTTATTCAAGTTAAGTTAAAAATCATCTGGCATGGACAACAGAGTTATGAACAATTAAATTACTTCATTCCTCTGTAGTGTTAACTAGCTATAGATGGTAATTAAATCCTTCTTTCAGCAACTTTGGTCAGGTGAGTGCATCAGGCCCCATGGGACCTCAGTATATGCAACTAGGAATTGTAACCCTTCAGTTTTGTTTGACAGAGCTCATTGATTGATTTGGTTCAATTCTTAGTTGCATCATGGGAAAATTCCACAACTTGAAATTTTGCTGTTTTGACAGTGGTGTGCAGAGGGTTAATGTGGAATAGCCTCCTCTCTGTAATTGTATCTCTGGCTCTCTTGATTTGTTTTTGAAGATGTTATCTTCCATTCTGTGTTTTCTCATCTACATTCCAGATGAATTAGTCCAACATTCTCTTTATGCATTTCTTTTTGTGTGTTTTTTAGGATATGGTACTTCATTTTGGTAGAATTTGTCATCGTTGCCTGGCAAGAATTTCAAAAGTTATACACAGGCATTATGTTCCAAGATACCAACCTGTCAGTACTTCTGGCTATTTCTATTTTGCTCCAGTGCTCCCGTTACATGTACCATCACCAAGTAGAAAATATTCTGAGTCTCAAAGTCTTTTGTCTTTCACAAGCAGGACTCATTTATGTGGCGAGCTTAATAAATCACATGTTGGAAACGATGTGACAGTGTGTGGTTGGCTTCATTACAGTAGAATGGGTCATTTCATAGTTCTGAGAGACTGGAATGGATCTGTACAAGTTATCGTTCCGGAATCACATGAAGGCAGAAAAGCATTTAAAAACTTGCATTATGAGTCAGTGGTAGAGGTGAATGGAAGAGTTCAAGAGAGACCTGATGGGCAGCTAAACAAATCAATGAGGACTGGTGAAATCGAGATCGTCTTGGAGGATTTCAAAATTTTGAACCACTGTAAAGCAATGCTACCTTTTGAGTTGAGAGAATTTAACAAGGTGAGAGAATCTTTGAGAATGGAGTACAGGTATCTTGATTTAAGGTCAAGCCTAATGCAGAGAAACCTACGTTTGCGATCACAAATGATCATGAGTATGAGAGAATTTCTGTGCAATATGAATGGGTTTGTCGATGTAGAAACTCCCACTTTGTTCAGGAGGACACCAGGTGGTGCAAAGGAGTTTTTGGTCCCAAGTAATCATCCAGGTAAATTTTACTCACTTCCACAAAGTCCACAGCAATTTAAACAGCTACTTATGGTTGGAGGAATTGACCGCTATTTTCAAATTGCTAAGTGTTACAGGGATGAGGGATCAAAACCAGATCGACAACCCGAATTCACACAGGTCGACATTGAAATGTCATTTGTTTCTCAGGAATCCATTTTGAATCTTGTAGAAAATATGTTGCAGTATTCATGGCCTGACCCTCACACATCATTTCAAAAATTACCATTTTTACGGATGCAGTATAAAGATGCCATGAAAAATTATGGTGTAGATAAACCAGATACAAGGTTTGATTGGCAAATAAATGATGTGTCGGATGATTTCAGACAAAGTGGGCTAGATGTTATAACTCAAATTTTAACTGAATCACATACCAGTGTGCAGTGTTTAAAAATTCCCTTGGGTCTCAAATATCTGTCAACAAAAAACATAGATGATATTTTGACGAGCATTCAGGATCAATATAAAGGTATTTATACTGCACTTATAAAGATAAATAATGAAACTTGGAAATCCCCATTGACAAAACACATGAACATCGACACAGTAGAGATTCTGACAAAGAAGTTAGGTATACAAAATGGAGACGTTTTAGTTCTCGCAGTTGGACAGCATTATAAGCCACATGAAGTGCTTGGAAAATTACGATTACAGTTTGCTGATGTTTTAGAACTAAAAGGGGTTCAGATTCGAAGCAACACTTTCAATTTTCTCTGGGTTGTTGACTTTCCACTTTTTCTTCCAAAAGAACAAGATGAATGTTCATTAGAATCAGCTCACCATCCTTTCACAGCACCTCATCCCAATGATGAAGATATTCTTTTTTGTAATCCTGCACAGGTTCGCAGCCAGCACTATGATTTAGTACTCAATGGAAATGAAGTTGGGGGTGGCTCGATAAGAATTCACAATGCAGACCAACAGAAATACATTTTTGATTCAGTTTTAAAAGAAGATTCACACGAGATAAAACATTTACTAGAAGCACTGTCATCAGGTTGTCCTCCTCATGGTGGCATTGCACTTGGTCTGGATAGGCTGATTGCATTAATTTGTGGGGCAGACAGCATCAGAGATGTGATAGCATTTCCAAAGTCTCACACTGGAAGAGATCTAATGAGCAATGCACCAACTGAAGTTTCTCAAGAACAATTAGATGATTATTTCATCACAGTAAAACCCCCAAAGCAATGATATCGATGCTGTACTGTTTTTTAACAAAAAATCAAGTGCACTTCACAAAAGTTGTTTCTTCAAATTTTGGTGCTTTTTTCACATTTTTTCACCTCGACTACAGCCATGCCTTTCATTTTGAGGTGAGTGATTGCCCTCTACCAACTAAATTGAAAATCAGGAGAGTGGCAAATGCCCACCCAAAAACTTGGTAAACTTGGTAATATATTCTAAAATCTGTGTCCACAAAATTAATCTGATGAAAACATAACATAGGGATGGGTAATTTTTACCTATTCTGCTACACCACACCTTGGGAGTCTTCCAGCATATATTTAGCAGTGACTTCTAGTCAAGTCCTGGCTGCCTCTAGAGGCAATCAAGACTTGGCTAGAAATCACTGCTCTGGCAGTCTGACCAATGTGCACAGGATCCTTCCCAGGAGGGTATTACATGTACATGTAGTTGCTTTCACGTGATTTTCAAAATGACAGGTTGTGATTGGTCATGACCCCCTCATTGAAAAAAGCTCACTGAGGTAGTACCAATGAGGGGTTATAAGTTACATGTATGGTCATTATCACCAAGTGAAAGTTTTGTGTTGTGATACACACTGGATGATTTGGTACTCGGCCACCTGATGGGTGGAAATTATTGTACAGACTTTATGGACCAATAGAACTTGAGAACCCAGTTCATGTTAGTAAGTTTTTCAGTAGAGTTGCTAAATCGGTACTCGCATTTCCATTGACCTAGCAAGGAAGGTTGTGGGCTAATGTTCACCCACTGGGTGGTCAGTTACCAAATCAGCTTGTGTATTCTGGACTGGAGAAACAATATTGGTATGGCATATTAACATAGGTTTGGTAATAGGTAATTTTTACATGAAATTCTTTATTTCACAAAAGTTTCGAATGTTTTTTGAGTACACAAAGTGCATGTGGATGAACCAGGCCTGGCAATCTAGAAAATCAAGGAGCACAAAACAGTTGCCCTCCTCAAATTGCTGGGGAGTGCAATTGCACCTGGAATTTTCAATGCAAAAACCTGTTTTCTATTTCGTGTTTTATTCACTTTAATGGTATTAATATTGTGACATAAAAATTGTATCTTCATTCTGCTACATAGTGGAAAAATTGGCACACACATCCCATTATTCAAAATGTTGCATTCAATTCTTATGCGACTGTCTTCTACCCTCAAAATTTATCAAAGTGCGACACAGAGTGGGTCATGAATTATTGCCAAGTAATGCAACATTGACATATCGTCCCCTGAGTTCCAATGTGTTCTCTGTGCCTCTAGGCACAGAGAACATATTGGAACTCAGGGATGAAATGATAATAGATTTTTAAAGGCAGTCCCAAACAGGTCTGTCATTCCAGAAAATCAAGGGGTGCAAAAAATTGCCCTCCTCTATTTTTTCTAGGCATGCAGTAGGCGTGCAGCACTCCTAAAGAATGCAAGGCCTGATGAACAGAAGACCATAAGATCAGTCTAATTTGGACACAACGGCAAATTCTACCACCTGGAAGAAGAGAAAAGTGCCAGTATTTTTTTTTTTACTTCTTGGCATCTGTTTCCTATACTTTTCTGCTGTTTTTCCACCTTTGAATCATAGTTTCGAGCCTCTTGTTATTTGTCTTCTCTTATTAAGGTCATATTGGAACTCAGGGATGAAATGGTAATAGATTTTAAAGGCAGTCCCAAACAGGTCTGTCATTCCAGAAAATCAAGGGGTGCAAAAAATTGCCCTCCTCTATTTTTTCTAGGCATGCAGTAGGCATGCAGCACTCCTAAAGAATGCCAGGCCTGATGAACAAAAGACCATAAGATCAGTCTAATTTGGACACAACGGCAAATTCTACCACCTGGAAGAAGAGAAAAGTGCCAGTATTTTTTTTTTTACTTCTTGGCATCTGTTTCCTATACTTTTCTGTTGTTTTCCACCTTTGAATCATAGTTTCGAGCCTCTTGTTATTTGTCTTCACTTATTATGGGTTTCTCTTCTAGACCTACAGTTCACTTGAAAAGGTTTCTTAGTTTTCCTGTGTCAAGTTAATATCCTATTCAGATGTAAATTAAATCAGACATTTAATTAGAAATGCCATAAATATGAATAGACACTGTTAACAGATTGCTTTTCACTGTCGAAGTTGAAAAGAGATATTTTATAACATGTTTTTGATATTTTTAAAAAATAATATCCAGCAATTTTTTATGCCCCCCGACTTAAGTCGAGTGGCATATAGTGATTGAAGTGTGTGTGTGTCTGTGTGTGTGTGTCCGAGCCAATAACTTGAAAACTGTTAGGGCCACAATCATCAAACTTCACACAATTATAAAGGACCATGGGGGATGTGTCACACACCATAGCCGGGTTTGTACCTTCAAGGTCAAGGTCACATTTCAAGGTCAGACTGAAAATCGGTCAATATTCGTGTCTCGGCCATAACTCAGAAAGGAATCATAGTACAATTGTTAAACTTTTTACAAATGTTAAGGACAGTCAGAAGGTGTGCCGCGTATAATAGTTTTGCCACATCTGCAAGGTGAAGGTCACAATTGACCTTCATATGTTCAGGGTCACAAATCGTGTCTCAAGCATAACTTCAAAACTATTAGGGCTACAGTCATCAAACTTCACACAATTATAAAGGACCATGGGAGGGGAGGATGTGTCAAACACCATAGCTGGGTTCGTACCGTCAAGGTCAAGGTCACATTTCAAGGTCACACTAAAAATTGGTCAATATTCGTGTCTCAGCCATAACACAGAAATGAACTAGAAAGTGTTTTTAGCACACTAAAACATATGTCTCCCCTTTCTTTTGAGGTCAGAGGTCAAGGTCACATGCAGTTCATCAAGGTAGAGGACATGCGGTTTCATGGTGACACATCCACATGTCAAAAAAAAAAATTCTGGTCTGGACAATTACTCCCTATTTAAAGTACATAAATTTGACCTTGAGGTCAAGGTCACATGAAGGTCATGATAACTTGTGGTCTCATTGTGATACATCCACATGCCAATCATCTAAGTCCTAGGTCAAAAAACAAAAAAGTTCTGATCTGGACAATTATTCCCTATTTGAAATACATAAATTTGACCATGAGGTCAAAGGTCAAGGTCACATGCAGTTCATCAAGGTAGCGGACATGCGGTTTCATGGTGACACATCCACATGTCCAAAAAAAAAAATCTGGTCTGGACAATTACTCCCTATTTTAAAGTACATAAATTTGACCTTGAGGTCAAGGTCACATGAAGGTCATGATTACATGTGACATGCGGTCTAATTGCGATACATCCACATGTCAAATATCTAAGTCCTAGGTCAAAAAACAAAAATGTTCTGGTCTGGATAATTATTCCCTATTTGAAGTACATAAATTTGACCTTGAGGTCAAGGTCACATGAAGGTCACAACATGCGGTCTCATGGTGACACATCCACATGTCAAATAACCAAGTCCAAGGTCAAAAAAAAAAATTCTGGTCTGGACAATTACTCCCTATTTGAAGTACATAAATTTGACCTTGAGGTCAAGGTCACATGAAGGTCACGACATGCGGTCTCATGGTGACACATCCACATGTCAAATAACCAAGTCCTAGGTCAAAAAACAAAAAAATTCTGGTCTGGACAATTACTCCCTATTTGAAGTACATGAATTTGACCTTGAGGTCAAGGTCACATGAAGGTCACAGTGGTATGCGACACACCGACTCATGGTGATACATCCACATGCCAAATATCTAAGGCCTGGCTCAAAAGACAAACAAGTTTTGGTCGGGACAAAGTTTCCTTGAAAAAAGCACAAATCTGACCTTCAGATCAAAGGTCAAGGTCACATGAAGGTCACAATGGTACGCTACACACCGGCTCATGGTGATACATCCACATGCCAAATATCTGAAGCCTGACTCGAAATACAAAAAAGTTCTGGTCCAGACAGTTTACCTTAAAAAAGCGCATAAATCTGACCTTCAGGTCAAAGGTCAAGGTCACATGAAGGTCACTATGGTACACTGCACACCGGTTCATGGTGATACATCCACATGCCAAGTATCTAAGGTGTAGGTCAAAAGACAAAAAAGTTACGGCCCGGACAAAGTTTGTGTGATGTTTCCCTTAAAAAAACACATAAATCTGACCTTCAGGTCAAAGGTCAAGGTCACATGAAGGTCACTATGGTACACTGCACACCAGCTCATGGTGATACATCCACATGCCAAGTATCTAAGGTGTAGGTCAAAAGACAAAAAAGTTATGGCCCGGACAAAGTTTGTATGAGAAGAAGAAGAAGAAGAATATGCACTAAAACAATATGTCTCCCTTCTGGGAAGGGGAGACATAATCATAGTACAAATGTTAAACTTTTTACAAATGTTAAGGTGTGTTGCGTATAATAGTTTCCGCTGCATCTGCAAGGTGAAGGTCACAAGGGGGGGGGGGGGGCATGTGTTACCTTAGTAACATTCTTCTTCTTGTTACTTCTTAAAACACTTTGGGTTGGTTGCAGAAGTGGGTGTATTCTATTTGGAAACAATACGTTTCCATGCAATGGTTGATTTTTAACTTTGGGTTGCAAAAGTGGGTGTATTCTTTTTGGAAACAATAGCATTTTTGTGTATGTGGTTTATTTTTAACTTTGGGTTGCAAAAGTGGGTATATACTTTTTGGAAACAATAGCATTTTCATGGATGTGGTTGATTTTTTATACTTATTTTTTCAGAAATGAACACTTTAGGGCCTAGAGATTTGTACACGTCTTTGCTACACGTTGAGCCTACATCCTGTGACTCTGCAGTTGTTTTTAGGCAAGTCTTGGCTGCCTCTATAGGCAGTGACAAAGTACTTATAATGTAACCTGTGAGTTAACCCAGAGACTGCATGTTGGGATTCCTCTTTTGTTGCTGTGAAAGTGATCAAAGTTGGAATTGGGCTTTCAAAGGGACAATAAGCCACGAATTTGAAAATAAAAATAAATTGACCATTTGACAAAGCCACAATTTTCGTTATGAAAAAGTACCCTTACATTTCATATATTATGCATTCATATCAATTAAATAAATAAATTTGAAGGTGAGAATTTATTATATTTCTCAAAAAAGTCCGGCATCCCAATCTAATTAGCCAATCACTCTCAGAAAGTTCTGTAGGACATCATTTTCCGCATTCATCAAAATTAGCTTTCTCAGTAGGGTAAATGTGAAGTTTGTGTTCATGCATTTCTGTTTATAGCATATGCATCCATGTAATCTATTTCAGATTGCCGTTTTGATAAACATGCTGTGGGTTTCATTGGAAGCATATGATATAGTGTTTTGTTTACTTTTGATAATTTCTGGGCAACTTTGCTTATCCCTTTACCCAACGAATGCCCAAAACCGGCCAGCGCTATTCACAAAAATTGCCAGTTAATTTGCAGTATTTTTAAAGAATTTTTGTCTCAAAAACATAGGTTATGACCCCCCATTTGGAACGCGCTCATCGAGCTCGTTTCATGAGGGGGCATAAATATATTTTTGAGACAAAAAATTAGTTATTGAAGAATTTTGTTTGCAAGTATCGTCTACTTTTTGTGTTAGGTAAACAGTTATATCTTCACACTGGGGGCGCGGGGGCTCAGTTGGTAGAGGTGCAGGCTGCAAGCTGAGAGGTCCCCGGTTCGAATCCCACCTACAGCAACCGCGTTGTGTCCTTGGGCAAGACACTTCACCCCCATTGCCCACGTGGGGGCACAGTGATGCTGTGTACTAAGGCGTGCACCTGTCTTCAACCAATGCTAACCCTGCTTGTGTGGAGTTGGTATGTTGGGGAGCTGACAGTTGCTCGCCGTTGCTCAGTGGTTCTCTCCGGGTACTCCGGCTTCCTCCACCCGTAAAACTGTCACGGTCATGGTTAGCCATTGTGCAGAAATATGTGACCTTAAACACCAATAAATAATAATAATAATATCTTCACACTGTCATATGAGTCTTTTTGAAATTTTGTCTGCATTAATGTTTTTTAATTATTCAAGTAAATTTGCATTACTTTTCATGTATTACACTTGTGTTTTTTACAGGCTCTTTCACGTACTGGTACATGTACAAGTAAAATCTGGGAGTCAATATTTTTTCAAATTAACAACTTGTTTCCGCTTTAAGGGTTGAAGCATCTTTGTATACCCACAAGATATTTGAAACACTTTTGATGAAAATAAACTCCTTTTTACCCTTTTCCCAATGTAATGACCCCATTTGGCCAGCATTATTTCCAAAATTTGACATACAAATTTTTGTATTTTTTTCAATTTTTGCCTCCCAAACAAACCCAATGGCCCTTCATTAGAATGAGCTCATTAAGCATTTTCTATTGAGGGGTCATACTCTATGATTGGAGACAAAAACTGAAAATATTTGATCATTCAAAAAAACTTTGGACAAATGATGTTTGTTGCTAGCATTTTTTTTTCTATGTTTACAGCTCCAGTGGCAGATGTAATCACTTGATGTCACCAGTTATTTATTTATTTATTTATTGATGTTTAAGGTCACATATTTATGAACAATGGCTAATCATGACCGTGACAGTTTTATGGGTGGAGGAAGCCGGAGTACCCGGAGAGAACCACCGAGCAACGACGAGCAGCTGCCAGCTCCCCAACATCGTAACTCCGCACTGCAGCACAGGCAGGGTTAGATTGGTTGAAGACATGCGTTCCATCGACGTGCAGTACACCTTAGTACACGGCGTCATCGTGCCCCCACACAGGCAATGGAGATGAAGTGTCTTGCCCAAGGACACAACGCGGTTGCCGCAGGTGGGATTCGAACAGAGGACCTCTCGGCTTGCAGTCTGCACCTCTACCTACTGAGCCACCGCGCTCCCTGATGTCACCAGTGTTTCAGTCAATGAAACTTGTAGTGTTTTGTTTACATGCATTGAATTTTCATGTGTATTAGTGCAAATTGCTTATGTCTTTCATAAAAGAATTAAAAATTTTATTTTTATGAATTTTGTTGTTTGCCTTCATGTGTGAATACAATGGTTTCCAAGTATATTTGAGCATTTGGTACCATCTGATTTCAGCTGAAGTGTAAATACATGCACAAAGGCAGACTGCCTCTTATTACTAACTCCTTGTATGCTGCTGGCAGATATTCCTTCCCAGGGCAGAATTCCTCTTAACCCTTAAATAAGTATAATTTGGGAATATTTAATAAAATTTTACACCTGTAAATTGAATTGATTTTTTCATGAATTATTCCTTGAGTTAAATTTAGATGAATTTTTCATCAAATCTAGTCATGGCTCCTCAGCTGATTAAGAGTTAATGCTTATGCGTTTCATAAGAGAATGAAAAAAACTGTATAATTATGAATTATGTTTGTCTGGGTGTGAATATAATTGTTTCTGAGAATACTTGAGCATTTAAGCTTTCAACTGAGATTCGATGGCTCATTGGTAGACTGTTGGACTTCTGTGTTAGTGGTCTCGAGTTCGATCCCTGTCCGGGATGATCCGCGCTGTGGCCTTGGCAAGGCACTTTATCCTGGTTGCCTACATGGGGGCACGATGACACCATGTACTAAGGGTCTAAGGCGTACTGCACATCAATGGTGCACATGTCTTCAACCACTGTAATCCTGCTTGAGCCTAGCTTAAACAGAGTTAGAATGCTGAGGAGCTGGCAGTTGCTCGTCGATGCTCGATGGTTCTCTCTGGGTACTCTGGCTTCCTCCACCCGTAAAACTGTCACGGTCTCGATTAGCATTGTGCATAAGTATGTGACCATAAACACCAATAAATAAATAAGCTTTCAACTGCAGTGCAAATACATGTACAAGTCAAGCTGTCTTTCATGATTGCCTACAGCTTACTTCAACATCATACAAGATATAATTTGTACTTTTTAGCCATGCTCTAATTTTTTTAGCAGAGAATTTCTACCTATTTGTCTGACATCTGTCTATCCATTCATCAGCTATCAGCATTTTATTTGTCCATACCATAATTTTTGTCCATAACCACTTAACATTTTTTGACAAAACTTCAAAACAATTTTGTGTAAACAAACCACAATTGGCGATCACTAAAAGTGTAGGCCAAGTCTGGTCACAAGTTTGGAAAAAGTGTACATGTAGTTGAAAAAACAAAGCGGTGATTCCTTCCCAGAAGGTAGACTGTGGAGTAAGAAATCTAATTTTGGAAGAATGAGTAATTTAATTTTTTATGTTTTTAGCTCATCTTGACAAAGTCAAGCTGAGCTAATCTCATCGCTTCCCGTCCGTCGTCCGTCAACACCATGTTTTGATCTTCTCCTCCAAAGCCACTGGGCCAATTCAAGTGAAAGTTTGTGTGAGTGATGGTCCCAAAGGGGCATTTCATTTTTGTTCAACTCGGCATGCCCAGCCCCATAGGGAGGGAGTGGGGGAAAATGCTCCAAAATATTTTTAAAATCTTCTTCTCAAGAACCAGTGTGTACAATGACTTGATATTTGCTATGGAGCTTCCATATGAGGTGTAGAATCAAGTTTGTTCAAACGAAGTTCGTAAAGTAATATTTGGCTTTGTAATAGGAGGGGTAAGATTTTTGGCCCCGCCCAAAATTTCTATTTTCTGAACCGATGGTCCGGTATGAACCAAATTTGGATTGTGGTAGTATTGGGTCATAAGTACTTGACCCATGCAAAAAAAAAAATTCCCGCATCCCCATGGGAACCCTGGGAGCTAAAAATAGAAATATTTTCAAACGCCCATATTTCCCAAACCCCACGGAACAGAGAGCTTTTATTTGGTATGAAGTATCCTTATGACCAGTAGAATTGAATGGTAAAAAAAATTGCCATCGGTTATGTTAGGGTGTTCTGTAATGGGCATCGAAAAAATGCCGAGTCAGCATATTTGCAAAAATTTAAAAAAATCTTTTCTCCAGAACCAATCATCAGAATCTTTTGATATTTGGTATACAGCATTCATAGGGGGGGGGGGTCAGATAAAAGTTTGTTGAAATAAAGCTCATTGGTTCATATTTGGGCTCTCTACAGGAGCCCAAAGTTTTAACATAGGGTAATATGGGGAATATTCTTTAAAAATCTTCTTCTTCAGAACCACCAGTCAGAATCTTTTAATATTTGGTATACATCATTGTTATGAGGGTCAGATTCTAGATTGTTCAAACCAAGTCCCCAGGTTAATACTTGGGCTTCCTACGGAAGCCCAAATTTGATCTTTGTTCAATATGGAGGGTAATTTAAAAAAATCTTCTTCTTCAGATCCATCAGTCAGAATGCTTTGATATTTGGTATGCAACATCTCTATGGGGGACAGATTCAAGTTTGTTCAAATCAAATCCCTAGGTACATATTTGGGCTCACTATGGTAGCCCAAATTTTTACTTAGTGCAATATGAGAAAATTTCTTTAAAAATCTTCTTCTTCAGATCCACCAGTCGGAATGCTTTTATATTTGGTATACAACATCTCTAGGGGGGTCAGATTCCAGGTTGTTCAATTCGAGTGCCTAGGTTAATATTTGGGCTCCAAATGGGAACATGAAATTTAACTTAGTACAATATGAGGGAATTTCTTCAAAAATCTTCTTCTTCAGATTCACTTGTCAGAATGCTTTCACATTTGGTATACAACATCTCTAGGGGGGTCAGATTCAAGTTTGTTCAAATCGGATCCATAGGTCAATATTTGGGCTCGCTATGGTAGCCCAAATTTGAACTTAGTGCAATTCGAAGAAATTTCTTTACAATTTCTGTTCTTCAGATCCAACAGTCAGAATGCTTTCATATTCGGTACACAACATCTCTAGGGAAGTCAGATTTAACTGTGTTCAAATCAAGAGTCTGGGTTAATATTTGGGCTCTCTATGGGAGCCGGAATTGGCCATTTTGCTGAAGAATTAAAAATTTTGTATTCAGTACCCTCTAGAGGTACTAAGATTAATCCACATAGGTTGTATCAAGGGGCTTCATAGGGGAGCTCTACATTTTACTTTTGATCAACTGAAGAAAAGGCATGATGCCCAGATTATTTTTGTCACTCCTGAGGGACTCAAGGATTGACAGTGTAGCCTATGGAGATGGCTTGCTTAATGTAGACTCATTCTTGGACTCTGTTTAAATTGTGTTCTGTACAAGATGAGCGCTTCAGGCCCCGTGGGGCCTCTTGTTATTAATAAGAATTGTTGGTTATCAGAACAACTATTAACAAGTGTTTGACCACCGAGGTGGTATTAGTCCCCTACGGCGCTTTTGTGACATAAGGTGTTTTTGTCACAGAAGACACTAGAGTATATAAGCATCTTGGATTTTGAAAAAAAAAATATTGAGCGTGCATAATCCCCTCACAACCAATCCCCTCACAACCCTTTATCCATGTACCATATATGAAAGGCGTAGCTTGAACCATGTTGGAGGGAGGGGTGGTAACATAAAACAGAGAAAAAAGCTTAAAAAACACAACAAAAATGGCCGCCATTCGGCCATCTTGGATTTTGAAGAATAAATATTGACTGTACATCATCCCCTCAGAACCATTTATCCACGTACCAAAGATGAAAGGTGTAGCTTGAAGCATATTGGAGGGAGAGGTGGTAACATAAAAACAGACGGACAGACAGACAAATGTTAGATTTTGAAAAAAAATATTGAGCGTACAACATCCCATTACAACCCTCTATCCATGTGCCAGATATAAAAAGTGTAGCTTGAACCATGTTTGAGTGAGGGGTGGTAACATAAAATAGAGAAAAAAGCTTAAAAAAACACAACAAAAATGGCCGCCATGGCGCCATCTTGAATTTTAGAAAAAAAATATTGAACGTGCAACATCCCATTACAACCCTCTATCCATGTGCCAGATATAAAAAGTGTAGCTTGAACCATGTTGGAGTGAGGGGTGGTAACATAAAATAGAGAAAAAAGCTTAAAAAACACAACAAAAATGGCCGCCATGCCGCCATCTTGGATTCTGAAAAAAAAATATTGAACGTGCATCACCCCCTCCCAACCCTCTATCCATGTGCCAAATATGCAAAGTGTAGCCTGAACCATGTTGGTAGGAGGAGTGGTAACATGAAAATAGAGAAAAAAAAAAGCTTAAAAAACACAACAAAAATGGCCGCCATTCCACCATCTTGGATTTTGAAAAAAAAATTTTGAGCGTGCATCATCCCCTCAGAACCATTTATCCATGTACCCAATATGAAAGTTGTAGCTTAAAGCATGTTGGAGGGAGAGGTGGTAACATAAAAGACGGACGGACGGATGGACAGGCGGACGGAGTGCAATCCTATAGTCCCCTTACAGTTCCCGTAGGGGACTAATAAACATGTTGCTTTTCTGTATACAGAATGAGTGGATAATGTATAAATTATCATTCTTCTATTAACCAAGAAAAAAAACATTGTATTCAAAGAGGTTTGGCACATAGATTCCTCTTATTATACATTGGTTTGAAAAAAAAAGGTATTATGTAAATTGATTGTCTGTCTGTCGGTCCTTCCATCCATTTTTTTTTGTTCAGAGATTTTTCTGTCTGTTCAAAGGCCATTCCCTTCAAAACATGGTATGCATGGGAACCTGAGCATGTGAGATTATAGTGCCAATGGGACTATTTTTGCCAGAGTTATGTCCTTTATGACTTAGAATAATTTGCCTCATCAGTCTGAATTTTGTGACATTTTCTTGGGAGGTTTGTGGACCAATTCATTCGAATCTTGGTATGCATGTTCACCACCATGTGAACCTGCAATTATAGTTCCGGTTGGACTATTTTTCTCAGAGTTATGCTCCTTTTCGACTTTGAATAATGAATAATTTACCACATTGGTCAAATTTTGTCTGGAGATTTCCTCTGAGGTTTATACACTAGTTCTTTTGAAACTTGATATGCATGATCACCACCATGGAAACCCTTGCACCTTCGATTATAGTTCTGGTTGGACTACTTTTTTTCTAGAGTTATGCCCCTTTCCGTCTTGGAATAATCTGCCACTAAAGTCTGAATTTTGTCCGGAGGGTTTCTTAGAGGTTTTTGGACTGATTCTTTCGAAACTTGGTATACAAGTTCACCACCATGGGAACCTGTGACTATACTGTCAGTCGGGATATTCTTTCCAGATTTATGCTCCTTTTAGACTTTAGAAATTTCACATTTTTGTCAATATATAAGTTTTGGGATGATAACTTGAGTTTGGATTTGTCAATCAGCACCAAACATGTTTTGTGTGTAAGTCATACTAAAATACAAGTTTCAGTTCGAATTGGGGTTCTCTCTGATCTTATTGGTTGATCCATGGATGAAAAGAGTAGTTATGTACAATTTGAAAAAGCCTACCGGACGTATTATACAATGCTAAGCAGTGCTCTTGTTCACAAATGAAAGCATCAGCCAATTAAAATAGAAATAAAACCCAATTTCTGGCTTCATATTTAATCATTCTACATGTTAAACATCGATTCTCCAACAGCCAATCATGTTTTGCAAACAGCGATGCAAAACTAAACCTGAAATGATTGATGTTGCAAAATCCACATACTTTGTATGTCACGCTCTTTGAAAACTGAAGGTTAAAATAGCAGGCACAGGTATCTTAGAATAAACCAGCAAATAACATTTTGATGGAAATTTATAAAAATTTTCAGTTTGGGAAGTGTGATACCTCTTTTGAACCAACCCCCAATGGTACCATTTATGGAACAGCCTTCACAACACGATTCCTAGGATTCGAGTGAGATTACTTTCAGATATTGACAGAGAATCCATTAACATTCACCCATAAAATACAAATTTAGCCCCTGAAAGGTTACATTTAAAATGAAATTCTCACTCCCACATTGTGGTTGGGAAGAATGAAGTATACCCGCTTTACTAGCTCTACACTCTCATGACAATATCAATATCATTAGTGGTGGTTGAGTGGATAAGTGCGCCGGTCTCTCATGTCAGAGGTCCCGGGATCGATCCCCGGTTGGGGAAAGTTCTCGAGGTGTCCAAACACTGTCTGTCAGCATCAATTGTAGGGTTGATGCTGTCACAGCATACCATACTATCGGGTGGGGACATAAAATGGCTGTCCTCTGTGTGGAGAGAGACACACTCTGTGCAGGATAAAGATCCCTTCATTTTTTCGAGAAGAGCGAGGCCACGAAGTTGTCGCAATGGAGGTCATTCCATACAGCTGCACCATTGGACCAAGGAGAGGCATTAATATAAGCAGCATAGCTTGTTCGCCAATCCTTGTAAAACAAATAAGATTAAATTAAAAAAGTCAACATCTCAATATTTTTTTCAAAATATCGTAATATTTGATTTTTTCCTATATCAGCCCAAATTCTCAAGTTCACACTATTTGTTTTCAGTCCTTTAACCCTTTACCCTACACACGATATCAATTTTTTTTAATTTGAAAAGTTTTTCAACAAAACCTTATCATAATGTGACCCCTCATTGGAACAAGCTTGTCTACTTGTTTCAGTGAGGAGTAATGATATGGTTTTGTGAAGAAAAATTGTAAAACTATTTTTTGCAACTAAATTTGTATATTATATAAGCCGATGCAACCAATTCTTTAGATAATGACATAAAAATGTTTTTTTTTATATCATCACTGGTCATGCTAGGTTAAGGATAAATGCATTGTCTTCATTACATGTAGTGAGCAAATGCTTTCGGTGTGAATAATTTACTTTCTGATAGTCACTGATCACCACCTTGCGGTTATTTCTGAGTTATGAATACAATATCTGAAGAGAAGTTTGGCCATTATGTACAAAAGCATTGTTTCTGATATATCATTAGTTAAAAAGAAGTTGTTTTTTATTTTTAATTATATAATTTAATTACTTCTTAGATATTTACAAAAGTATCACAGTCATGCAATAAAATACAAATTCATTTGGAAATAGATGTGTATCAAACCACCAAAAAAGACAATTCTGCATATTCCAACAAACATGATTTTGTACCAAATATAAAGTTTCCACATTGAAATGTTTATTGGAGGATTCTCTCACCTTGGTGAATCATAAAATTGTCTAGTTTCATTCATGACCCTTTTCAATATGAAAAGAAAACTTCACTTGGGGTAACCATTGACCCAATGCACACAAGATCAGAATTTCTTATTTTAAAATACCCCCCCACCCCCCCCCCCCCCCCCCCCCGCCTCCCCCCAATTTTTTTTTTTAAAAGTCAACAAAACTATATCACATCACCCTTTACTGGAACAAGCTTGATAAGCCTGTTCCAACGAAAGGTCACATGATATGGGTTTGTTGAAATTTTTTGAAAAAGTTTGCTTCAACTGCTCAATTTGTAAATTACGCAGGCAGATGTGGCAGATTCATGAGGAAAAGAGTTAAAACTTGAAATCTTGACTAGTTTCCCAACTTGATTTTTCCCCCCAGGATTATATCACCAAAATCATACAAGATTTATCATTAGGACAAGCTCAACAAAACGGGTCGTGTAAGGCTGCCATGTATGTAACAGTGACGATAAAGGTAACTGGATATTTAGGAAATGTTATGTGTTGTGCTGCATAAAAGGGTTAACACTAAAAGGTAATGAGTGGGAAATACATATGACCCCCATTCCAGAAGGATGTTGTGATAATCAGTGCTGACCATTTCTCAACTTGGCTGCAGTAGCACGTGTGTAACCCAAGCAAGACACTACCATCCTGTTGGTTAAAGGTTGGTTTACATAATTCTGAATTCAAATGACTCCACTAACATTTTTTCATTTAAAAAATAGCAACTGAGGGGGTCCGGAGCAATGTATTTGAGACAAATAATTAAAGCTTTCTATTCAAATTTTCTCCTTTTTTTAATGGGGGGGGGGGGGGGGGGGGGGGGATGAAAGTCTCGTATTTGGGTTAGAAAAGCAGTTACTGAAAAATTCAATGCAGTTGGGCAAGCAATCATTGAAATGGGGACTTCAACTAGATAACAGAATATTTTCCAAGTGGGCTTTAAATCCTTCTGATGCAGCAAGCAAACAGTTCACAAGCAGAATCACAGCAAAGTGCCTTGTATTATCAATCTGACCATAAAGGCTTTTGCACAATGGATGTGCTGAAAAGTGTCACAAACACATTATGTCGTAAAGTAATAATTATTGATTTTTTTCATGTATGAATTTGCACATTGTGTGAAGCCTCTAATTTGAGCATTGCTGCCAAACTTGGAAATTTACTAAACTGAGTCCAATATCTGAACTGAAACATACAATTACTGAATATAATTTTGATGCAATAATTTGTTTTTTCCGAAACTATGACCAGTGATTCTGTTTCAGTTTGCACATGTAATAGTCACAGTGTAGTCAGCATTCATGTCTTTTTCAGCAAAGCTAAAATTAAACTCTTTGCATGCAGCAGGCAGTGGCATAGATGGCTTTTCGCTGGCGGAGGGAAAAGCCCAAAATTTTCCGACAAACCGAAAATTTTCCGACAGTGTAACAACAACAAAAACCCAAACAAACAGAAAGAATCTGTTGTTTACTGCAAATGTACTGAAAATTGGTCTTTTTTACCCAAAATTTACCCCAAATGGCATGTTTTTATCCCCAACGCCAGCATTTTAATGTTATTAGGCATAAATTCGCCTAAAAATGGTCCCAAAACATTTCTGACAAAACTTCTGGTTGGGGGAGGGGGGGCGGGGAGAGGGGGGGGGGGGGGCTGCTGCAGGCAGATTTTCTTGCCAGAACAAAAATACTCTGTTCCCTTACAGAGTTATGTTGCTGGTTCTTGTTAAAAAGAAAATACTCAAATTGGGCTCTTAAAATTGATTTCTTTATAACAGACACAACTCAGCCTTGCATCAAACTAAGTCATGGCTGCTTTGCGGCCATCACTTGATTTCAAGGAAAATTCAAGATAATACTTATAAGGTTAAGGGTTAGTGTAACAGCTCTATCACATCTGGTGTGTAATAGTTTTGTTGGGCAAGACACTTCACCCTCATTGCCCACGTGGGGGCACGGTGGCGTTGTCTACTAAGGCGTGCACTGCACGTCTATGGTGCACTTGTCTTCATCCAATGCAAACCCTGCTTGTGTGGACACGGTGGAGTATGTATGAGCCTGACAGTTGCTCACCATTGCTCAGTGGTTCTCCCCGGGTACTACAGCTTCCTCCACCCATAAAACTGTCCGACCAAGATGACCCTGGCTGTTGAAGGTGTTGTTAAACCCCAATAAATAAATAAATAAATAAGTTTTGTTTTGCAAGAACATCAATCCCTTCTCAGATGAAAAATGGACAGAGCAAAGCACATCTTGATCCATTAATTTTGTCTATAACTTGGAAACTTTTTCCCAAGTGAAGCACTGTCATTTTTTCATCCTTTACCCAACATATCGTCTGAAACCAGCCAAAGCTATTCACAGAAATCATTCAATTTCATTATTTTTTCATTTTTTGTCCCCAACACAGCTATATTTTTGATGCTAAAAATGGAAAAAATTAGTCATTCAAGAATTCTGTTTGCAAGTGTCATCTGCCTTCCATGTTAGGTAAAGGGTTAAAGATGTTATCAAATCATATGGCGGCTCTATGAACTTTATTTAACCCTTAACCCTTGATTTTATTTTCAGAGTTTTCAATATACCAGAGCTGCAGCTAATGTCTAACGATTTGATAGCAATTTCTAGTCATCTTGGTTGCCCATGTAGACAACCAAGACTCGACTTCAAAATTATTTGATAATTGTCTCATCACTGTGCACTGTAGCACCCTTATCCATGACCACAGAGCTCAGCCAAGTTGATTTGAGGTCTGAAGGGTTAAAATCAAATTCTCTGCCCAGTATGATGAACTGAAATATCGGCCAAGAACACGCAAAACACTATTTCAATTCTAGCTTTTCCATTTTGTCTTCCAAGCAATCACTTCAACCTCTCACTAGGAAGAGTTCATCAAATCTGTCCCAATGAGAAGCTATAAGCAAAAATTTGAGGAAGAAAAATTGTATGAAATGTATTATAAAATATTTGTATGGTACAGTTGCTGTGAACTGGTCATAATCCAGATTTCCACGCATGCCTTTAGCAGGTAAATTAATGATGCTCCAGATTGTACCGGGTGCTTCGTTAATTAAATTTTTGATTATCATTCCTGTAATTAGTGTTTGAAATTTAATATTATTGTGTCCATGAAAATACTGTCCACCCCGTGGAAAGTGACCAGTCCACAGCAGTCATACTGTGTTGTCATCTTCTATTAGTGTTGGGTAAAAAGTTGAAGACAAATGAATTCCACGGGTTGTTTACTGGAAATGAGCACACTTTACACTCAAAGACGACATTAACTTCTTGCTGCACAAAGTTTAATGTTGGAAAGAAGTGTCAAACTTCTTATCATTATTTACCCTTTGAACACAGTGTGCATATATTTTTGCAAAAAGCAAAAGTTGGCAGTCGATGAGAGGCAGTCCATGAGAAGACAGCACGGTACACATCCGACTGAACAGGAGGATCAGTGAAAAGTTAATCCTGCAGCCCAAAAGAGGTGATAGATGAAATTATTACTGAACCTCCCCACAAATACAAAATAGACTCATCCATTTCACTTTATACAATGGTGTATAAGATGATATTATTCAGGGTTTCAGGGTTAAACACAGATGTTGGCACCTCTCTGAAAAGACTTTGAAAACCTCTAATTTATTTATGCCAAATTATATTCTTTTGAAAGAAACATTTTTTTAGGAAATGTTTGATATTATGTGGATACTTGTTAGGTCAAATTCAGTTAGATGTGAAAAGATTCTGGCATGTGGGAGCTTTAACCCTTTACCCAAACCAAATCGCAGACAATAGTTGTAAAAAAATTTCATTTTTATGTCTCCAAAACATGGCTTATTACCACTCATTGAAACAAGCTGGTGAGCTTGTTCCATGGAATGAGGGTTCATAAGATATGTTTTTGAGACAAAAACAAAAAACAAATACGGCCTCACAAAGCAGATCGGTTTCTCGGGCCATTTTTTGTGAAATTGCATGAAGGCGAGCGGGCGTTTTTTTTTATTTTATTTTTTATTTTGTAATTATTTCTTTGCCATCAAAAGTTCATACTCTTGGTTTGTTTTATGTTTTAGGCCTCATAATCTACATAATAGCATGGGTGGTGGTGTATTTCACCCCTTCAGTGCAAGAAGGCTTTGCAGTGCCTTGTTGCACTCAAGGGACAAATTTATCAATTTTATTAAATTGGGTAAAATATCAGAGAGAAAGCAATTAATTTTTTTTTTTTTTTAAGTTTGCATTGTTTATAAAAAGAGACCATGTGGCAGCAAAACTGACCATGTGGGAGGGTCTGAGAAACAGATTCTTAACTTTCTTAGGTCTAATCAAATTTAAACAGATTTTTGTGAATAGTACTGGCCAGTTTTAGGCATTACGCTGGGTAAAAGGTTAAAGAAACATAGTATAAAGGGCCACTAATTAACACACTACCCTTGTGCAAAGTAAGTCTTTTCAACATTGTTTTGAAAAAGAAAATGTTAGTTTTTAGTTTGCACAGTATGAACCCCTTCTAATAATATATTAAAGATTCTCTGTAAGATTAACAATTTGACTGGAATGTTCTGTTGAAACAATAAAGTTGTCATTTTTGGGAGATAATTTCTTTGTAGTGAAAAATGGTTTACTTCTTCTTCTTTCCTTTTTTGCCCTTCTTGCCTTTTTTGCCTTTCTTTCCCTTTTTGCCTTTTCCACCTCCATCATCATCATCTCCCTGTGCAGCTTTAGCTCTCTTCTTTCCTAATGGGGTTTTTGCATACCAGCTCTGAAAAAATAATATTCAATTATCATGTATGCGGCTGATTTGATGACCTGTTGAACTACAAACAGTATAAGCCCCAACCCAACACATAGAATATCAACATTTGTAAATTTTTTTTTTTTTTTTTCAACCTGTTATATGAATAGTCATGTTGCCAATGAAAAATGTTCAATTTTATAAATGGAGTATTCAATTAACTAGAAATTGGACATCTTTTTATATTCTTGAGATAAACTCTATTTATTCTGTTTTGTCTTCAACAGAGCCCAAAGAGCTCTGTCAAATAAGATTTAATCTTTTATATTGAAAGTACAAAGCCCATAGAGGCCCAAAAAGCTGAGAACTTTTGGGGTTGTCAATTAATTTTTTGGATACATGGCAATTTATTTATCAATGTTTAAGGTTACTATCGGCTAATCATTTATACCTACGCTGCCCATCTAGTCCTGTTTTACCAGTGAAACAGAACTTCGTTACCACACTGACCAAGCACTGCTTCAACTCCCAGGATTCCCACAGGTATAACTAACAATATTTTTATCGAATTAACAGGGATTTAACACTATAACCTATATGCAATTAATGTTGTACTTAAAATTTTCCTTTCATAAAGATTTTTATTTTTTGCCCTTGCAACATGGTCTATGACCCCTCACTGGAGTGAACCCAATGAGCTCGTTCAAGTGAGGGGGTCACAGGATGTGTTTTGGAAGAGAAAAGTAAAAAAATTATGAAAGTTAAAAAATTTATAGTAATTTATATATTTTTTATACTTACCAATGACCCAGACATAGCTGGTGCTAACTCTTAAAATTCTAGGGCCAAACACAAATTTTGCCCCCCAATCCCCAAAATTTGCATCTAAAACCAAAAGAAATCATGTCCTGAAGGTCCTCCATACTTTGCCCTCACTGCGCATGCGCAGTGTCAAGGACGTCCCGAAATTGGCGCCAATTATCATTCTTACAAGCAGTGCCTGGTCAGCGCTATGTACTCAGCGGGGAGGTATGAGTTCCCAACTCCTGGGAGGGCCATCCCCATCTGGGTCATTGGTAAGTATAAAAAATATATAAATTACTATAAATTTTTTAACATTTTTATACTGTACCAATGACCCAGACATAGCTGAATAGTAAAAAGGCTGGAGGGCCTAGGACATAGAGGAAAATCCAATAAGCTCAACTATATAAATAGAGTCAACCCCTCGAGGAGAAAAGGAGTATTAGGCTTTACATGTATCTTTCTTATTTTATGATAAATTAGAAAGACACAACACCCTTCATAATTGAGCATAATAACATTCATGTTCTCTATTAACATCCAGTATAACCCCTTATACTAATTATTTTTAAAGTAAGCCAATAAATAAAGTTAGTCCAGAGAATTGAGACTCTTTATATTCTCTTAAAAGTGTCCGAGGATTGTATATTAACGCCCGTTTGACACAAGACATATACAAATGCTTCACACCGAGCTACACTTTGAAAATATCACATGAATGAATTTTTAACATTAATATTACACTTTAAAACCATCCCGGTAACGACTCAGAATTACTGACTCCGGAGGAGGAATCCCCTTGCTTTTCACTATAAAGCAGGTGACCTAAGGGAACACCCCCCCCCCCCCCCTTCCCCTTGCCCTGGGTCAAATAGCCTAGAGCGAAGAGGGCAGCAGGACGGAGTCACTGCCGGAACAGAAAGCCTGCGTAACTATAGTTGCAACTGTTTAGTGGATGACATTCTGAGCAACAGATAACGGACCTAAACAATGCAGGTCTCCAGAAATGGACTCAATATTTCTGAGATAAAAATTCGTAAATGTGGATGGCTGAGACTAATAAGCAGCCTTCATTAAATCTGTAATAGCAACACTATTAGCATAAGCCCAGGAAGTAGAAAGAGCTCTTACTTCATGAGCAGAAATCTTAAGCACAGACTGCTGAGAAGAAGATAAATTTTCATAAGCAGTACGGATAGTTAATTGAATCCATCTAGCAATAGAATGGACCGAAATGTCCTTTCTATTAGGCATCAAAGACAGAAAGAAACGTTTCCGTCCCTTTCTGATAAACTGAGATCTCTGTTTATAGATACGTAATGCTCTAACAGGACAGAGTAAAGGCCTACGCCCGTCTGAAGACGGAAGAGCCTTAATAACAATAGGTTCCGGATATTTATTAGGAGCCTGATTCTTAGCTAAAAAACCCACATTAGTAGTGAAGGTGATAGTGTTCCCGACACTACGATAGTGAGAATCATCCACCGACAGTGCATGAAGCTCACTGACTCTTCTAGCAGAAGAGAAAGCTAAGAGAAAAGCTGTCTTATAAGATAAAAATTTGAAATCTACTGTCCCAAGAGGTTCAAATGGCTTTTCCTTCAATTTAAGAAGAACCCAAGCTAAATTCCACTTAGGAATTAATCTAAGAGTTCTGGGTCTATTTATCGAAAAGTTTCTAACCAACTTAGATAAAGAGACATTAGATCCAATTTGTAAACTATCATGTTGTGCATAGGTATCAGATAACATAGATCTATAACCCTTTATAGTAACAGGCTGCAGTTTGATTTCGTCAAACAAGTATACTAGAAAGTTTGCAATGTCTGGTATAGAGGGATCGAATATATCTACAGAATGATCCCTACACCAACGACGAAAAACCTTCCACTTAGCCGCATAGTTTAGCGAAGAGGAGGTCCTCCTACAGTTAGAAATCGCGTCCACTGCTCGTCCTGTAAAGTGTTTGCCATGCAAGAAGGACCGCACAACGGAAAAACGTGAAGGTTGAGACCTTGCGGGTTGTGATGGAGTTGGCGCGATTTCCCCTGCGAAAGAAGATCCTCCCGTGGAGGAAGCTTTCGCGGTAGGTCCCACAACAGACACCTGAGTAGATTTATCCACGGTCTCTGTGGCGACAGAGATGCTACCAACAGAATCTTGCATTGAGATTGTTTTATCTTTAGCAATACTTGTTGAATTAACGGCGCTGGAGGATACTCATATCCTATCATTCCTTCCCAAGGGATCGACAGAGCGCCTACTGCAAATGCTCTTGGATCCGGACACGGAGACACATACGTCTGCAACTGATTGTTGAGATGTGTCGCAAATAAGTCTATCATTGGCCGTTCCCATTGGTAGCAAATCTGATTGAATACTTGTTTGTTGAGAGTCCACTCCGACGGCAACAAGCGACCCTTTCGTGAAAGGGAGTCTGCTAGCACATTCAGACGACCCGGTATGTGACGGACCGAAAGAAGGACGTGATGTTCTAGCGTAAACAGAAGGATTCTTTCCGTTAGATTGAACAACGGAACTGAATGAGTGCCTCCCTGATTCCGTATATATGCCACTACTGTCGTATTGTTGGATAGGATTTGGACATGAGCATTGTGAATAATGTCCATCCAGTGACGTAACGCAAGCCAAATTGACATCATTTCCTTGATGTTTATGTGCTTGCACAGGAATTGTGGATCCCAAAGACCCTGGCATCTCGAATCCGTTGGGATTAATGATGCACCCCAACCTGTTTGACTGGCATCCGTCATAATGGTAAAACTCGGATCCGGCAACTGCAGCGGAACTCCCTGAGTTAACCACTGAATGTTTGCCCAAGTCTGAATCTCTTGTTTCACTTGATCTGACAAGAGAACGTCTACATCGAGCGAATGAATTTTCACACTCCAATTCTGAGTCAAGAAAATTTGAAGAGGACGTGTGCGTAACCGCCCCATCGGAATGAGATCCGCGGCAGCTCCGCACAGACCTATCAGTCTCATAAATTCTCTCGCTGTGACTTTGTCTGCGTGCAGACAATAGCGAGCGTAACAACTGACTAATTTCGCTCTGGTTAACGGCAGATGAACGAGATTGTTGTGCGTCTCGAAGCTCATTCCCAGATGAGTGAATGACTTGGACGGCACCAGATCCGACTTCTCCTCGTTTACTATAAAACCGAGACGTCGGAGCAATAGAAGAAGATTCTGAACATCGTTCTGAAGCGTTAACTCGTTGCCGTACCTCTGAAGAATGTTGTCCAGGTAGGCCGACGTTACCGCAGACGAATGAGCTCGGAAATAGATCATTACCGAGTTCATTACCCGAGTGAAAGCCCAGGGTGCTAGATTCAATCCGAAGCACATCGCCCGGAATTGATACACCACTCCTAGGACTGCGAAGCGTAGGTACTTTCGGAATGTCGGATGTACCATGACGTGAAAGTACGCATCTTTGAGATCTATGCTTGTTGCATAATCGTTCACCCGAATACTCGCTCTGACCGACCGAATCGTCTCCATATAAAACTTCGGAGCGACGATCAGCTTGTTTATCCAGCTCAAATCTATGACTGGACGGAACGAGCCGTCTGGTTTCGGAACCAGAAACAGATGGCTGTAGAATCCCGGAGATTCCTGGTTTTCTACGACCTCTACCGCGTTCTTCATTAAAAGACACTGCACCTCTGATAACAGAGCGTCTCTTTTCTGCGGAATGTCGGAGTTAATGGAGGCTTTCGTTTGAAGGATATCTTTAGACCTTCCGAAGTCACTCCTCTCACCCAAGGGTCATCCGTAATCAACGCCCATTCTTGTGAAAAGCTCGACAACCTTCCGCCAACCGGTACGCGATAGAGGTTTAAGCCATCACCTCCTGGACCTGCGAGGCCTGCGGTAGGAGAAACCACGTCCTCCACGACCCGCACCTCGCCCTGTCGACCTCGGGGCGTCCGACCGATTGTCCCGGCCTGAAGGACGTCCCGAACGAGAGTCGCTACCCTGATGGTCTCTCGAATAAGACCAAGAGGACGCACCGGAACCTCTATAGGAACCTCTCTTGGGCGCATTAGACCCAGAAGTGCCTGTCTTATTCTTGTCTGCTGTATCCGACTTCTTAGAAGCAGATTTGAACAACAGAGAATCCGAAGCTTTCTTTGTAATTTTATCATAAATAGCAGAAAGCTTGCCGTCAAAGAGAAGTTCTCCTGAGACCGAAGCGACTCTAAGAGAGTTCTTCACCTTAGTATCCACTAGTGTGGATGTAGCTAGGGCTGCGTCACATCTAACCAACTCCAGATTTGCCACTGAAAGGGCGGAGTTACACGTGGAATAAGCTACTGCCCTTGAAAGAAGTCTTAAAGAGGATTGTATATCCTGAAACTCTTTCCCTTGAAGGCGCAGTGATAACGCCTTAGTAAGGTGATCTGCGTAAGATAAGGCATCTAAATTGGCTCTGTTAGACGCAATAGCTGTTTCCAACACCGCGGTTGGAATAGAAGCCGACGACGGTAATGATAGCTCTAAGTCTTCCGCCTCGTCGTCCATACGCAGAGGAACTCTCGGGATACCCTGTCCTGCCGTATCGAATTTATTCCTTGCATTAATGAAAGGCAGGTTGAGAGTATTAGCGGACAAGAAACCTGCTTTCCCCGTCTTGGAAGCAAGTTTAAATATAGCGTCGTTCAATAATTCAAATGTTCTTGCAACATTATTGGACTGCGACGGAAACTCGGGAGCGATGTCCCTGAACCGCTCAAAAAATTCAGAGTCCAATGACTCTATAATCCTCTTGTCCGGAACCGCAGCAGTCTGGCCCGACGGAACAACTTGAGGGAGAAAGTGCCGGATGAAGTCCACGGCAGCTTTATGTTGTTCCGAAAGGGATAGCTCCAAGTCATCCGTATCCCTTTCACCATCCGGTCGGACCTCATGATGTTCCCGGTCGTCCGCCCCCGATGCTTCGGTGGAGCCTACCGACCCAGCGCCGTCGGATAATTCTTTCTCGATCCGACACCGTTTCTGTCGGCTGCTGGGATGCTGCGATAAGCTGTGCTATCTGCACAAGAATGTCCGGCGTCGAGACCTGCGGAGGCGCAGTCTTTCGCTGCTTCGCCGAGGGCAGCTCCGCATCAGATGGCTCCCGCATACTTTTCCTATGCGAACGTCCGGAGTCCATCAGTCTCGAATCCCTGGCTGCCGGATGGTGTGACCTGGTCGCCGAAGAATCCTTGATCGGCGAAGCTGGTAATATATCGGCGGTCACGCAGCCAAGGTGCGGTCGTGTGTGCTGACGAGAAGAGGAAGCCTTAACAGTCTCCACGGACTGCTTATACAACGGAGCGTCCCGAGCGACGGATGTATGCTCCGCTAAAGACACATTTTGTACCACAACATCTGGTCCCAGATGTTGTTGTACGAGAGAGGGGCCTCTCTCGCTCGCGGCCCGGCTGGACCTGGACGAGCTAGGAACCGGACTCAAAGGCTTCCTCCGTTCTCGCTTACTATCCGCCGTCACTGGGTGTGCATCTATTATGTTTATAGTGCTCGCATCACCCAAAATTTCCTCCTGGACCGCATCGGACGAACCCGGCTGCCGAACCATTTGGTGAATGGACGCTACACCGGGCGAGCTAGCGGACGACATTTGTCTAATCTCCATGAGCACTTTTGCCGCTAGCTCTGAATTCATTTGTGACGACGGACGCACACTTGTAGAAGATAACATGGAAACATCACCCTGTTCTTGTTCCTCTGAAATAGAAACTGAGAGAGTAGAGTGACCTTGCGGAGAAAGAGCCGGCATAGCCCTTTCTCCAGAAACAACATATCGTGACACACGTTTCCAATGTTTCTCATCCCAATATTCACATATAGGACAGGGATTAATGCGAGAACACTGACTACAATTAATACAATGATCATGAAAGTCAGAGGAAGATTTCTTCCTATTACAATTTGAACAATGTCCCTTCATTGTGAAAGGACAACAACAAGTCCTAGTTACTCGCAAAAAACCCTGACACAAAGATACATAATAACATGATCCATTAATAAATGAAAAAACAATTGCAAATCAAAATAATTTTGAAAAAATATTTTTTTCAGCGAAGCCCAAGTTGCTGAAAAGTAACGTTGAGCCCCAATGGATCCGGTGTCAAAGTGTGGTCAAAAATTTAAAATTTATATTAAATAATTAATGAGGCACTTACGGATAATATAAATGTATCTTATAGTGAGATAAACTACAGCAAAGGCAAACAGCCCCCCTCAAAAAAGGCTGTTGCCAATGTAAACAAACAGTGTAAAACACCAGAAAAAATGACTCCAGGCACTGAAAAAACTGACCCGGAATCAGTCATCAAAATTACACTCTATCTGATGCAAAACAGAGACTCCCAGGGGAGAATCTGCAGAACATCAGATGGAAGATGCAGAACACAACGTTATACACCCATGGGTGAAAACGTAACTATGGGGAAAAAAACAGAAAACATTCTGTAACCAAGCAACTCTCCCAGGAAATTTTAGAAATGAACTTTCTCAAAAATATGCCAAAAGCATGGGAGAATTGCAAGGGGGGACTTTAGAAGGCTAGGGGAGAGGAAACACTGAATAAGCAGTGCAACATTTAGCAAGAATGACAAGAGGCCCATGCCTCGAAAATAGGCAACTTAACATAATTTCATCAAAAAATTTTAAGTACAGCCCTGATTATTTTTTGTCACTTCTTTTTCCTCTCCTCCTTCTATCCTCCTTAGAATCACATTTTCTCCAAAACTTACGTGTCTGGCATCCTTTAAACTGAGATTTACAAGCACAAAGATCAGTGAGATGTTGACTGATGAAGGGCCAAACAGAGAATGATAATTGGCGCCAATTTCGGGACGTCTGCGTCACTGCGCATGCGCAGTAGAGGCGTAGTATGGAGGTCCTTTAGGACATGATTTCTTTTTGTTTTGGATGCAAATTTTGGGGATTGGGGGGCAAAATTTGTGTTTGGCCCTGGTTTTGTTAGAGTTAGCACCAGCTAAGTCTGGGTCATTGGTACAGTATAAAAATATAGGCAACTTAACATAATTTCATTAAAAAATTTTAAGTTACAGCCCTGAATATTTTCTGTCACTCATTTTTCCTCTCCTCCTTCTATATCCACTTTAAATCCACCATTTCTCTAATATTTATGTGTCTGGCATCATTTAAACTGAGATTTACAAGCACAAATATCAGTCAGATGTGAACTGATGAAGGGCCAAACAAAGAATGATAATTGGCGCCAATTTTGGGACGTCCTTGACACTGCGCATGCGCAGTGAGGGCAAAGTATGAAGGACCTTCAGGACATGATTTCTTTTGGTTTTAGATGCAAATTTTGGGGATTGGGGGGCAAAATTTGTGTTTGGCCCTAGAATTTTAAGAGTTAGCACCAGCTATGTCTGGGTCATTGGTACAGTATAAAAATATTTGCATACTGATTTTCACGAATAGTGCAAGCTAGATATGGCTGATACATTAGGTAAAGGTCAAATTTGTACTAAAAGTATTGTAAATTGTTTGGTGTTTGCATGTTATTTGCAATTAACATGATTATTCTTTGATACAATATCCAATTAAGTTAGGTACACTACACTAAACAACAACATAATTAACAGGTTAGTTTATACTAAAAGTATGGTAAATGGCTTGGTATTTGAAAGTTATGTGCAATTTGAAGCAACAAATTTTTCCCATAACGCAATTAGGAATTCAACCAATTAAATCTTGGAAAGGGCTCCAGGAGATCATTCCAACAAGATTAAATTGGTAATTAATTGAAATATGGGGAAAATTTGCTACTTGAAGTTTTAATATTTCAACACTGGTGTGCTATGGTTAACTCTTTACCCAATGTAATGGCCCAAACAGTCCAGAGCTATTCACAAAAATCGATATTCAAATTTCATTATTTTTCCATTTCTGGTCTCAAAAACAGCTTATGACCCCTCATTGGAATGAGCTTGTTGAGATCATTCCAATGAGGTGTCATAAGCTGTTTTTGATGTCAAAAAATTAGTTATTCAAGAATTTTGTTTGCAGGTGTCATCTGCCTTTCGTGTTAGGTAAAGGGTTAACATGATTATTCTATTGGACAGTATCCATTTAAGTGAGACCTAGTGTACACAATAGCCTAAATATAATTAACAGGTTAAATTTGTACTAAATCTATGGTAAATGGTTTGATGTTTGAAAGTTGTATGCAATTAACAAGGTTATTCCAATAACGATATCTAATTTAGTGGACCCCACAGTAGTTGGAAACTCAAATTTGGTTCTCTGGTATTATTCCAAGGGAACCCTATGGAATCTGAATCCATTTTGTTAATAATAATAATAATAATAATAATAATTGAATTTGTAAAAGCGTAAAACCACGAAGAATGCCCTAAAATGCTTCACAGAAATAAAATACACTTTTCTGAAAATAAAGAGTCAGATGTTTCAGTTTCCTCTAGGGAGGTTCAGGAGAACGCTTCAGTAAATAGGAAAGTTTTAAGATTTCTTTTGAAGATGTTGATAGTTTCTGAATTTCTGACACTAATAGGCAACGCATTCCACAATCTTGGACCCACGATGGAGAACACACGATCATTAGCCAGATTAGATCTGCTAAAAGGTATGACTAGTTGAATTTGATCTTTAGATCTCAGACTGCGTGATGGAGTGTATACAGTGATGAGCTCTTGCAGGTAAACTGGAGCCAGTTTGTGGATACACTTGAATACTAAGATCAATATTTTGAAATTAATTCTCTGTTTAACTGGAAGCCAATGTAATTGTCTTAAAACAGGTGTTATGTGTTCAGAGCATTTGGTACCAGTAATTATCCTAGCAGCAATATTCTGAACTTTTTGAAGCTTCTGAATCAAATACTCCGGCAGCCCCACTAACACTGAATTACAATAGTCTAGTTGTGAGGTGATGAAAGAATGCACAAGTTTTTCAAGTGCTGATTGGTTAAGATAAGTTCTCAGTTTTCCAATATTCCGAAGCTGCCAGTAACATTTTTGACATATTTTACTGATATGGATGTCTAGCTTTAAATTTGAGTCCAGAATCAGTCCAATATTCCTGGCCGATTCACTTTTCATGGTGATGTTATTTCCAACCTGAATTGATGTAACAGTGGGTGTAGGCATGCGAACCCTGGATATCACTAAGAATTCTGTTTTAGAGTCATTCATTTTCAGTTTAAAATCTATCATCCATTCCCGCACCAGATTTATGCAAGTTTCCATGTTGCTGACTGCAGTGATTGAGTCACTTTGAAGAGATGAATTAAATGTAATGTACAGTTGGGTATCATCAGCATACAGATGACATGATATGCCATGCCTTTTAAGAAGATGACCCAGAGAAGAAGTGTACAGAGTAAACAAAAGTGGACCAAGAACTGAGCCCTGAGGAACACCACACTTTAACATCTTGCTTTCTGAACCGGTCTTGTTGATATATATTTGTTGCCTGCGACCTTCTAGATATGATGCAAACCATGATAAGACAGTTCCACATATGCCATGCTGTGTCAATGTCTGCAAAAGAATATCATGGTCGACTGTGTCGAATGCTGCTGACAAATCCAAGAGAACAAGCAGTACAGCCATACCCTCAGACACTGATTTAACAATGTCGTTGTTGATTCGCAGTAAAGCTGTCTCTGTACTGTGATTGGCTCTGTATACAGACTGGAAAGGCTCTAAAAGATCATTTTCATGCAGATGTTTTTTGAGTTGTGAAGCAACAACCTTCTCCAACAATTTAGACATGAATGAGAGGTTCGATACTGGTCGATAATTCTTCATGTTGTCAGGATCAAGAGATGGCTTCTTGTTGAGTGGAGTGACAAGTGCGTTTTTCAGTGGGCGTGGAACAAATCCCTCATGAAGGGATGCAGATATAATAGATGATATGGCTGGCAGAAGATGATCAATTGTCTCTTTCAGAAGGAATGTTGGAATTTCATCTAGATCATTGGATTTATTGGATGATGACAAAATCATTTTTCGAATATCTTCTTCCAAGACAGTGTGAAAACTGGAAAAATCTCTTTTTATGTCAAGTTGATCAAACTCTGGTGGTTCACGTGATGGTATACTATCCAGGATTAATTGAATTTTGGTTATGAAAAAATCACTGAATTTCTCCAGAATTTCATTGGTATTTAGATGATCTGGGAGAATGACTTTTTGTTCTTTACCAAGGAGACTATTGGTTACCGAGAATAACACCCTAGTATTTGATGACCCCTCTATCAGAGAATTGTAGTACTCCCTCTTCGCTTTTTTGATGATCTTATTAGTTGTATTTCTTTGGTGGCAGAACATCTGCACTTGAGGAAAGAATCCAAGATGGAGAAATATTCAGTTAATTTCAGAGTTGTTTTTTGTAAAAAAACAAAAATGATGAAAAATTTTATCTTCAAAGTCACATCAAAATAATGCACAACTTGTAAGGAATATGTACTGCAATTTCCAGCAGATAAATCCAAAAATGTCCAGTAGAAAACTATGAAACAGCAGGAGCTCAAAAAAGTGTGACCACACTTGGTGGCAATACAAAAGACGTTGCCAGAGTTGTGAATAAACGGGCACTTTCATTGTCAATAAAAACATTTTTACATTTATGAAAGTGATACAGAAACAGAACTGTAGTTACTCTGAAATTCTCTTGTCTGAACAAAAGACTGAAACCTTCTATTACATATTTTTCAAATGGTATAAATAAGTATGTATTGGATAGAGTTAACTGGTAGAGAGCTGGAAGCCCAAATTTGGGCTTTATTCTGGAGTGAAGGTACCACAAGTTAAAGGCTTCATAATCTGTAGATGTGCTTCATATCATCTTTGAAGTAAAATTATTTACTCTGTGTGGATTTGCAATGTTAAAATTTATGGGAGAGTGCCAGTGGGCACTCTCCCATAAATTGTAACAAGGTAAAAACATGTGAACAAATTTTGATGGCCAAAAATAATTTAGCACACTACCAGTTAAAGGATGTAACAGATCCATCCGACATTCATTTTTGGCATTGAATATCTATGTAGGGTGTTTCCTTTTGTGCACACCCCACCACCATCATAACCATATACATACCTTGAATGACTCTTCCTCTTCTTTATATATTGGATCAATTCTAGCCAAAGGTGCTATAAATTCTGCAGCTTGTAGAGGCTTTTTGGATAGCTGTTGTATTCTTCTGTCTGTGAGCACCTGCTGGATTGCCGTAACCATGTGGCCTGGAGTGTATCCATCGGTTACTTTCGATAGTGAACTCACATCTAAACTATTGGTGTAGGTCCCACCAAATTTCATTATCAGTTTTCTCCATAGCACTGTGAAGAGAAAATAATTTAATAGCTATAGTTGTTAACCCTTTACCTCACACAGACGGGGCTTCAACTGACAATATTAATTTTGAATAACTAAACATTTTCATTAACTACATTGAAAACCTAGCTCAGTGGACCAAGTAAATCTAAATATTTAACCTACTTAACATGACTTGTGGGTGACACCTGCAAGAAAGTTTAACTAAAAACTTTTGTCTTCCTACATAGATTATGACAGCTCACTAGGATGAGCTTGACAAGCTTGTTCCAATGAAAGGTGATAAATGATGTTGTGAAGGCAAAAATTTAAAAAATGATACAACTTGAATGGCAACTTTTGTGAATAGTGCTTCCCATTACATGGGGTAACGGATAAAAATATAAATTTTATAGTAAATTTCCTTTCTTATTATACCTACCGAAATTGTTTACTACAGGCTTGCACTACAGTGGAAGAACCTAACTCGCATAAAATACTCTCTATTTTAATCTTTCCCAAGATTTGGGAAAGAAAATGGTGTAAAAACACCACAAAAAAATAAACCAAAACTGGGTCGAGCGCCATCGGCGCACACCCAGTATGGGACGCTCTTCCATAGAACAAGTCCACGACTTCCGTAAAACAGTGCGCAATGCGTCAATTCGTCATTCTTTTGATTCCGAACAACACAGGAGTTATGTGATCAGCGGGGAGGAAGGATTCTTACCCGAATAAGAAGACGGGAGGGCCTCTATGTAAACAATTTCGGTAGGTATAATAAGAAAGGAAATTTACTATAAAATTTATATTTCTTATCAACCTACCTCAATTGTTTACTACAGGCTGAATAGACAAAAGGCTGGAGGGAATCACATAACCAACCCACACATAACTCAATAGCACTGGGACCGTGGACAGAGGACGAGATCCCTAGGCCTATCAAACCATAACATCACAAACATTAGAAAAGACAATGAAAGATGAGGCGTATGGTGAAGTGCGACGCACAGACAGAAAGGGCAGTAACAGCGCAAAGCTGGAACTGACCCTGAAAAAAGCTGAAAGGCTGGGATAGACAACAGCCTGAGCCGAAGAAAGAGGGCCCCAAGGTTCTCTGTCGGCTCCTGCAACTGTCTCAGATAAAAGGAGAATGTAGCATTTCTCCAGAAGGCTGCCAGAATAACATCCATCATCCGACAACATGACAGAGTTATTAAAAGAGGAAGACACTGCACGCACATCGTGGCAGAAAAAACAATTGGTAAAAACAATCACCAGTGGCTAGACGAGCATAAGCTGCACGAATAGCAAGACAAATCCATCAAGAAATGGATGCAGGAGAGATCTGGCATGTGAGAAAATGCATATTCATCCAGGATAAAGGCGTGAACGCCCTCCACCCCCAAGCAGAGCAGCGCCCAAGAAAGTGACCATCTTGGAGGAAACTGCAAAGTCCTAGGCCTTTTCAAGGAAAAGAGCTGAACAAGCTTGGAGAGGCAAGGATGAGTGTCGAAACAATGCGGTATCACATATGAAAAAATGTCTCCGAAGCATGGACATGTACCCATTGCTGGAGATCCCCAGAAACAAACATATACCAGAAACTCTGCAAGCGGTGTGATCGAAGGAGTGACAGAAGCAACAGAGTGATCGCACACCATCGACAGAAGAACCTTCCACTTAGCCACAGAGGCTAAACCAGTGGAGTGAGTGCCTCTTTGAAGAAGAAAAGCAACTCCACTGCGTATCTCGAAAAACCACTACGGAGGAGACAGGACCCGATAAAAGACATGTGCGAAGGCACAATGAAGTCGGGTCAACGTAAAACCTCCTCGGGTGACTTTGGCAAAGAGAGTCGCGAGGTAGAGGGAGACATGCCGGAACCGCCGCTAACAGATAGCGGAGCAGATTGATCCACACCCACTGAGGCGACGGGTGTGATCGAAAGTATTCGACGACTGCAGGTTCATATCTGGGCGAGAACATGAGGCGGAATCGGAACCGGTAGGAAGGCGTAGCCGACAAGACCATCTCAAAGGAGGGCCAGAGTGTCCACGGCGAAAGCCAGAGCATCTGGACACGGGGACACAAAAGTGTCCACCGGATGGTTCCAACGAGTTGCAAAAGAGCGATGGAACCCACCATGTGGAGCATCCACCTGGTGGAAATGACCCTGCCCCGACGGGACAGGGAGTCAGCTAGGACGTTCAGACGACCGGGAATGTGACGAACAGCCACCCCAGTGTGGACATCCTGAGTGAGCAGTAGAAGATCCCGAGCCAATTCGTACATTGGAACAGAGTGCGTGCCGCCCTGGTTCCGAATGTAAACAACCACCGTCGAATGCTCGGACAACAGAAGGACCTGGCGATTCGACAGGTGAGGGATCCACTGCCAGAAACTCAGAAGAAGAGCAAGAAGCTCCTTCTGGGTGATGTGTAGAGCTGCATGATCCTGGTCCCACATCCCGTGAATAGAAAAACCTAGAGGATCCAATGTCGCACCCCATCCGAGATCGCAGGCATCTGCCATCAGAACGCGATTGGACGTGGGTAAGTCAAACGGAACACCCTGCGAAAGCCACTGGACATCCATCCAGAGGAGAAGGTGAGGATAAAGATATTCTGGAAACTGAAGCACCAGATCCAGAAAATCGACATTCGGCCTCCAACGACTGAGCAGAAAGTGTTGGAGAGGTCTGACACGCAGCCGACCTAGAGGAATGAGATCCGTCACCGAACAGCAGAGACCGCGTAGCCGGAGAATACTCCGAGCCGTCACGGAAGTGGACTGGGACAGAGTCAGAGCAAAAGCTGAGAGATTCACAGCCTTGACCTGGGGAACTGCCACCAAATTGAATTGTGTGCAGAAAGCCATCCCCAGATGATAAAACGACTGAGAAGGGACCAGGTCCGACTTCTCCTCGTTGACTCTGAAACCTAGTGACGTGAGCAAGCTCAACAGAGTGGAGACATCCGACTCCAGTAAGGCAGCATTGGAATGCCCCTGGAGGATATCGTCCAGATATGCCGAAGTAGTCACACTGGACTGTGTGCGATGGAAAGCTAGCACATGCGACATCAGTCTGGTGAAGGCCCAAGGAACCAGGTTGAGGCCGAAAGGCATGGCCTTGAACTGGTAAACTCGTCCCAGAAAAATGAACCTGAGATACTTCCGTAATGCCCAATGAATCGGAACGTGAAAGTAAGCGTCTCGCAGGTCGAAGCTGGAAGCGAAAACTCCCTGGTGAATTGAATGGAGGACCGACCTGAAAGTCTCCATGCTGAACTTGGGAGCAATGATAGACTGGTTCAGGAAACCCAGATTGATAACTGGTCGGAGTCGGCCGTCCTTCTTCGGCACCAAGAACAGGCGGGAATAGAAACCCACTGACCTAATGTTCTTGATGACCTCAATCGCCTCCTTTGTCAGGAGATTGTCTATCTCCGTGGACAAAAGTTCCCGACGTAAAATGTCTGAGGGAACTGCGGTTGGAGGCACCCTGGACAGAGTGGGGTGCCTTCGGAAGGATATTCGCAGCCCGGACCAAACAACATCTAACACCCAAGGATCGGATGTGATGGTGGCCCAACAGACTGCGAACTCTGCTATCCTTCCTCCAACCTGGGACGAGTCGAGGTGAGGACCTTCATTTCGAACCCTGACGAGGCTCGCGAGAGGAGAAAACACCTCCTCTACTGAATGAAGAATCCTGGGACTTCCCTCAAGACTACTGACGCTTACCCTTACCCTTTGAGTAGGAAGTAGAAGCGGAGGCAGAAGGATCAGCCCCTTTGCTTCGCAGAGGAAGCAGAGGGTACTTGTTAGACTTGGAACGGCCCGTGCCTACCCTAGAAGGCTGATCAAGCTGAAGAAACAGCAGCTGATCGTTGGAATGACGTACGACGTCATCCCGGACCATCAACACAGAACCATGGAAAAGTTGCGGACCTGCCAAAGAAGCAGATCGAAGAGTAGCGCACTGCTCCTCAGGAAGGGATCGGCCTGTGTCCAACACAGAGTCCCTTCGAACTAATTCCAGATATGCCATGTTACAGGCAAGTGTGTGAGTAAGATGCATGAGCGCCTTGGACAGCACACGCAAAGGAGCCTGCACCTCGTCAAACTTATCTGGGGGCAGATAAGCAGCTAAAGCTGAGACGACGTGATCAGAGAGAGAAAGCATACCAAGCATCTCTCTCGATAAGCCCAACGTGGACTCCAGAGTAATCGGAATGACGGCAGACTTGGACTTGGAAAGCCCGAGGGAATTGGAGTCCTGATCCAAAACCGTCAAAGTCTGGTTGACCGATGGATTGGCGGAATCGTAGGAACAATAAAGCGCCGGAGGCAAAAAGGTGTCAACCCTGGTGAAGAACGGAGCCTTCATAGCCTTGGAACTTAGCTTCGAGTCCAAGGCTGAAAATGCTTCAACCAACTGTACCGACTGGCACGGTCGAAGACGCTCAGAAGCGGGTTGCTCCATAGGCTGTTGGCGCGCGACCGATGATCGCGGCCTGGCTGACACTGTCGACTGGTTAGATGGTTTGAGATCCGGAAGGAACCCAAACACGAAATCAAGAGCTGCCCCCAAGTCCGAAGACTGATGGCTCTCGACATCAAGCATGTCTGACTCTTCCCCTAAGTCGGAAGACACATAGCCCATGGTGGGCAAACCAGCCGACGCCTCCCATGGTGTCGGAACACCAGAGGGATCAGAAAGTGGCCTGTTTCCAATCCCGGGAGGCAGCACCATACGGGGCGCCTGGAAACCACTCGCTGCCTCGCTGGAAGCAACGGGAAGGCTCTTTGACAGAACCTGAGTGAGTAAGGAAAGGGCCTCCCTAAGCTCACTGACTGTACTGGCCGGTTCGACAGGGGAACGAACCAGCAAAGCGGCTTCACCTCTGACCCTCTTAACCAGCGAAGGGTCACGATCCTCCAAAACGTGGGAGGACGGGTGGCAGCCGAAACGTCTGAAGGCAGACGTGTATAGGGGTGTGACATACCCCGAGGATCATGAGAGTCACCGCGGACCTCTGCAGGGCAGAAGGTCCAGGCTGCACAAAAGACGTTGGTCCCCCAAAACTGGTCATGGGCCAGAATGAGTGGACGGAAACACCACGGAGTTCATAGTGTCCCACTAAGAACATCCGAATCCAATGACAACTGTGGTGCACGACGGCGCAGAGACCACAGTAGAGGGTACGGCCGGCAGCCACTTCCAACTTCACTGAGTTGAAGTCAGGGAAGGCTGAGACCGATACCCCCACGTCTACACAACCAGACACTGCAGCAGACCACTGCAGGTATAAAACTACTGTGCTCAATGGCTGAGAGGACACAGTAGGGGGTTCAGTCGGCAACCCCATCCGACTTCGCCGAGTGGAAGTTGGGGAAGGCTGAGGCCGATACCCCACAACCACACTACAGACATCCCTGCAGACCCTGGCAGGGATAAAAACGGTGCCCAATGACGTTGTAGACGGAACAGCAGTAGCAGCAGATACGACGGGAGCTGTTGGAACTGGCGGAAAAGCGGAGAGAGCCACCAAGCTCGGCCTCCAAAGGAGGAGTCACAACCCTAGTGACAGCCTCAGATGTCGACTGGAGAGGGCACATAATCCCGGAACCAGGCATCTCTTCACCAGAAATCCAACAGCTCCCGCAGTATCCACCACGGTAAAAAACTGCACATTCCCCCACGGAAGGGAATAACTCTCACCAGACATGGTCGAGTCAGGAAGCCCTGAAACGACAGCGTTCCCCACCCCCCGCTGGTGCGGGACAAGCTGCACATACCCCACGGAGGGAGAGCAATTCTCACCAGACGTGGTCGAATTGGGCGACCCCGAAACGATAGTGTTCCCCACCCCCTGTGGGAGCGGGAGGAGCTGCACATCCCCCAGGGAGGGGGTCAAACTCACACCAGACGAGGTCGAGTCGGGGGTGGGGGGTGGGGGCAAAACGACAGTGTCCCCCCCCCCCCCACAGGGGCAGGAGGAGCTGCACATCCCCCACGGAGGGGGTAAACACATACCAGACGTGGTCGAGTCGGGAGGCTCCCAAAACTACAGCGTTCCACACCACCCGCGGGTAAGGAAGAAACGGTCACGAGAACGCACCAAGGCGAGGGCAAAAGGAATTGCCCTAAAGGAACCGAACTGGAAATAACAGAGGTGAGAGCAGTAGAAGAAAAAGGTGAACTCAACAGAAACAGAAAGTAGAAGAACACCCTCAACTACGAGAGAAGGTGGCAGAAAAAAAAACGGTGGGTACATGACAGAACCCAGACGGTCAACAGGGACCGAAAAAACAGAAATTCAGCCCTCAACAGAGTGAAGAAATCCTGTCCAGACAGTCCCAGATTGACACCTAACTCCAAAAATTAATTCATCAACCGAAAAAATTCATTGTCGAATCGCGTGATGTCGAAAACAAAACATTCGCAAAAATGGAATAGTAAATAATATACAATGAGAATGTGGTTGAAAATATTAACGAGAATATATAAAACACAGTCCTGTTATTATACGATCTTCAGATCCATAATTCCAGTCACAGGAAAACCATTATCCATGAGTTGAATTATCACTGTTTCATAATGCATATGGCGGAGACACATCCTTCACGTGTGTTGGATAAAAAAAGAATGACGAATCGACACATTGCGCACTGTTTTACGGAAGTCGTGGATTTGTACTATGGAAGAGCGTCCCATACTGGGTGTGCGTCGATGGCACTCGACACAGTTTTGGCTTATTTTTTCGTGGTGTTTTTACACCACTTTTCTTTCCCAAATCTTGGGAGATTAAAATAGAGAGTATTTTATCCGAGTTAGGTTCTTCCACTGTAGTGCAAGCCTGTAGTAAACAACTGAGGTAGGTTGATAAGAAATAAAGAGTGATTGAGCACTACCTGAGTTTTCTGGAGAGAGTGTAAGCATTAATTTAAAGCACGAACATAGCTAGAGGGTCTTCGGGGGGGGGGGGGGGGGGGGGTGGGGGGGGGGGTGGGATCAGTTAGATTTAGGTTGGGGTCCCAGCACAACATGCCATAGGCATGTCCCGAGGGCTTCAGCTCCATGTTGGGGAGAGTTTGAGAGGGGAGTATCTTCCTCTCGTTGGTGGGGGTTGGGCCCCACTCCAGGGAAAATTGTTGAACCCCCAAGATGGATTCTGAGGCCTCCCTCTGGTTTAAATTTAGTAATTTTATTCACAAGAAAAATGCATCTCCCCAGATAGGTCCATGAATTTTCCCTTACACTGACCAGGCTACACAAGGAATATAGACTTGTAGCTATTCAGCCAATACCTACTCCTTCCAACTGACTACTCCGACCCGATTCGACCCCACCCCACCCCCTCTCACTACGTGCCTGATTAAAAGCTGAAATTTTTGTAGAGAATAAATAGGGCGACATTTTCCAAGCTATTTCCAAAATGCTATTCTGAAGACAAAAAGTTACAAAGGAGAAGCGATATCAGTGTTGCACATGAAGCAATGAGAGAAAATTAACCAAATTTTCTTCTGTTCTGCTCAGTTTGCAGCTTTTAAAAACAATGAAACTCCAAATTTCAGCCTTGCTGGAAAACAAACACAAACATTAACTACTCTAATTGGGAAATTTAGTGTTGGTGGAATAAAACTGAATTTAATAAATTCATGAAACCTTAATTTTTCAGTAACTTCCCTTGATGATTACCTGTCATAACTGCTTAACTGCTATAGGTCTAATTCCAACTTTAGCAAATGCTGAATTATCAAAACAGGTGCTTCTACATGGAGTGATGGGGATTTCTGGACAATGATAAAATTACCATGATGTTGGTTTCTAGTCAAGTCTTGGCTACCAATGTAAGCAGACAAGACTTAAGTAGAAATCACCACCAGATTACTAGTTCCACATTTATTTATTTATTGAGGTTTAACAACACTTTCAACAACCATGGTCACCTCATGTCCAACAGTTTTAGGGTGGAGGAAGCCAGAGAGAACCACCAAGCAGTGGTGAGCAACTGTCAAACTCCCCAACGTACTAACTCTGCACAATCAGGGTTAGCATTGGTTAAAGACAAGAGCACCATCAACGTGCAATATGTCTTAGTACACAGCACCACCATACCCCCACGTCGACAATCCGGATTAAGTACCTTGTCTGAGGACATAAACTGTTACCTCTGGCAGGTATCGTACCATGGACCTTTTGATTTGAAGTCCAATTTCGTAACCACTGGGCCACAATGCTCCCAACTAGTTCCACAGGTTTTGGTGTAGTTCTATAGTATTTCTCGAAAGCTATCCTGGCCTTTGAGGGTTAATGTCTATTACAACCTAGGGAATTGCTAATTTGTGGCTGGTGATTAGGAAAATATTTAACTAAATTTCACTAGGAAATTGGCCCTGTTACTGGATCCTGTAGATGACAGGAAAAACTAAGCTTTTACGTTATGTCATTGTATTCAACACTTGCATCATATCCAGTGTTTAAAAACTTTACAAAACCTATAAGCAGTGCTATCCAACCTCTGATGTGTAAGCCATTCTATTTTGCGAGAGCTCTTGGTCATACAATAATTTAAGAATTATATTCTCTTTGTTCGTTAAGGTGATCACTTCTTTGAAGAATGAACAAGTCTGATATCACAGTGAAAGATGTTAACTGTTAACTTAACAAACTGGACAAGCTCTCTGATGCTGAATAGAGAAATCATAATTCAAATTTTAATTTTATTACTTTTTTTTTCTTTGTGTGTTCCACCAATATAGGTTAGAGTCATCTTATAAGATTGCTATCAAACAGAATAGTCCATTGGGGGTGGGGGGAAGGGGGTATGAGTTACATTTTGAAAGGAAAAATGAGAAAATTTTGCATGAGGCCCCACAACATAGATCTTCTGTTTCTCTGGCCATTTTTTGTAAAATTGCATGTGAGCTGACATTTTTTTTTAATTTTTGTAATTATTTCTTTGCCATCAAAAGTTCATATTCTTCATTTGTTTTATGTTTTAGGTCTCATAATGTACAGAATATTATGGGTGGTGGTGTATTTTGTCCCTTGAGTGCAAGAAGGCTTCGCAGTGCTAAAGCATTGCAAAGCCTTGTTGCACTCAAGGTAAAATTTGTTAATTTTATTAACATGGGTAACATATCAGACATAAACCATTTAATTGTTATTTTTTTAAGTTTGAATCGGTTACAAAAAAAAGAGCATGCGGCAGCCAAAATAACCATGTGGGAAGACCTGAGAAACAGATTTTTAACTTTTTTTAGGCCTAATGACAAATTATTTCAACTGTTATCCATAATAAACAATGAATAATGAATGTATCTTGTCACTCTTCAAAAGACTACTCCAGGATGATTTTCTACAGAACGTAACTTGACTTTTATGTCTGTTGAAAACTGGAATATTTCTGTCAACAGAATAAACTAAAATATTCATCCATGTTCATCTTGAATTCAGCTGTGGCAATTCACAAAACTACATCATTTATTGACTGAACTCAACTTCATCTAACCTTTCATGAATCACAACAGCAGAAAAGAAAAGCAACGTAAGTGGACTTACAATTCCGTGATGCATAATCTGGCCTTGGTATAAGAATCAACCTTTGGTAACAGGTCATCAATGGTTTCATTTCTCCATCAAATGGACATCTTGATGTTCCAACTAATAACAACCTGTCTTCTGGTTTGATGGTCTTCAATGCCTTCGGTAGCTCTTTTTTAAGTCTCTTTGGATCAGTCTAAATAAGAGAACAGAAATATTTCATAAAATTCATTTTAAACCTGTGATGTTCATTTCTGTTTGACTCTTAAGTTACTTGACAGCTCTTTCACCAAATTATTACAATGAAAACATCCAGTTTGACAGTTATTTCTTCTCACTTATTGATTTCTAACATAAGCTGGCAAGACATACAAGATACCACTGATGTCCAGATTGTCTGACTTGAAGTAGCAGGTTTCTTTATGCTAGAGCCCTTGGGAGTGGTTTTACCGGTAGGACTCAAACCAAATTACTACTGTGGTCAACTATTTTTGCCCAAATCGAGAAATAGAATATTATTGTAATATTACAAACAGATTATTTACAAGTATTCTGAAGTAGTCTACATGGATAAAGACAATATTTGTTAACTTTATGCCTAACATGACTTGCAGATAACACCTACAAGAAGTTTCATAGCTAAAAAATTACATTTTTTGCCTTAGAAATAAAGATTATGACCCTTCAATGGAACAAGCTTGATAGTGCTCGCTGGAATTGATAAAAGTTTTTCTGAAATAATAGATGATTATAGTCAGCAGTTGTAAACTCCACTTATGCATTTATAAAAAGAGTCAAGCTAACACTTCTTCCAACTGATCTTGAAAAAGGTTTTCTTTCGTTATCAAAATTTGTATCATCAAACCAAACTTACTGGATCTGTTTTGGGAACTTTTTTCTTGAACATCCTTTCACAATCTCCAACATAAATGACAGAAGGCTGCATTGCCCGTCCAACCTTTCAAAGAAAAAATATTCGATTTTGAAAAACAATAACAGTAAGTTTTATTTTCAAACTGAAGTTGAATCAATTCACACAAAATTTTAGGAACAACCTGAAGTGGATAAGACTTATGCCTTTTTAGAAAAATGATAAATTTAAAGTAATTTGTATATTTTTTATACTTACCAATGGCCCAGACTAGCTGTGTAAAACTCAATATTATCAAGGGCCAAACACAAATTTTGAACCCCCCCAATCCCCAAAATTTGCATACAAATCCGAAAATTGAAAGTCCTATCTGACCCTCCATACTTTTACCAACTGCGCATGCGCAGTGGTCAGGAAGAGACCAGAATAGGTGCCAATATCAATCTTTGTAGATGAGCGTACTAATAATAACTCAGCGGGGAGGTATGAGTGCCCACTCATGAGAGGGCCATCCCCGTCTGGGCCCATTGGTAAATATAAAAAATATACAATTACTTTAAATTTATCAAATTTTTATACTAATAACCAATGGCCCAGACTAGCTGAATCGTAAAAAGGCAGAGGGCCTAGGACTTAAGAATTAGCAGACCAAATATAGCTACTAAGCCTGCATTCCAAGGTGAAAGGAAATTAAATTTAAAAGGAATTACATGTATGTCTCTCTATACAATAATAGAGAAGACATATCATAAAGAAGGAGCCATATCCAAGTAATTCCATATTCTTAGCATGAATGATTATGCTAATTGGGTGTAATGAGCCCCCAATTTTTAAGGCCAGTCAGGACTAAGCCCCATAAATTAGAATGGCGTATTTGCGAATGAGAGACTAACCCCCACAAACATATGCCATATATAAATAATAAACAAGCTGTATCTAGGGTCAGATGTAATCTACAGACAAAACAGCTTCACTCAGAGTTACACACTTATCAAGCCAGAGGAGATTTTACAAACATTTCAACTCTGCCCCCTTTTTTTTTGAAGGAATATTCTTCAAAACAAAGAGGGGAGTGCTCTGAATCAGTGAAAAGCGGTACCCATTAAACAATATATATTCGTCCAACAGACACCCAAATATTAATTATTGGTGCTTAACGCCACTTCAGAAGCCAAGGCTATCATGGCGATCCCAGTAATTAATAGCACATGCTTCTAACGTATACCAGAGACGGAATACGTAGATAGGACGAAAACCGGTGATATAATGAGTACAACCATACTCTTGTTCAATAGAATCCCAATGGAAAGTGTCTGAAGAGAAAACATGCTTCTAAGGCAACCAACAGGCGACCCTGTTCATGCGGTCGTTCAGGTGTACAATTAATTCCAATAATAACACTACTATTGACACGTGCGAATATACGAGAATGTGTACAGTATCTTCATAGAAACCTGGATTATAACATGGAACGAGCTATGATTAACAGACCCGTCACGGACCGTCCCCGAAATAATTCATTGTTTCCTAGTCCTGACTGTTCGGAGAAGAATATATTACTCCAAATAATGATGCCAAAAACTGAGAACATATGCATAGGCGGCCTATTGGCAGTTCCAAAACTGATCCAAATAGCCCCCAAATTCTCATGAGCTCTATAAGCAGAGCAAAAATATTTATGTAACCTGTCAATAATGCGTCTGCCTAATAATATATATATTATGCATGCGAGCAATGAAATCTCGCATGTACTCATCTGAATACAGCCTGTAACCACGGTATGACCAAGTGATACAAGTGTGACCGGGAAACTGAATGAATAATACGTTAATATACAGTTAACTGAGTAATAAACTCATACGTCGAAAGAAAGGCCAGACCACTCTGAGCGAAACTTTTCAAAGTGGACTAATTGCCACATTGGAGAATGTCGCCCAGATAACCGACATGTCAATCATACAGGTACATGAAGGCTAGCAATTTTATTGATAAAGAATCATATGCTCGTATATGACTTAAAAACGAACAACCACAGGAAACAAACCAACTAAAAAGTGGATGTGTCCATGAGGTCGCCATTAGAACATGACCCAGCCGCCAATCGAGAAGCCATGAAAGGCAAGCATATGCTGGAGTGCATACGAGGCTTTCAGGAAGAAAACTACGTCCTGCCCTGTAATTGCCTCTTAACACATTGGCGGAAAGGGGGGGGGGGGATTCGACGAAAAATTCATATCGAACCCCCCTCACCCACATTACTTGAATTGCTCTTGTGTTAGTCATCAAATAGAATAGGAACCGCAGGGCTTCCTCACATCTGACCGACTCCATAATGCCACTAAGGACAGAGAGGGACGTGATGAACAAATACACCGTATTGACATAATCACACTAGGTAAATATGGCATCATTAACAGAGCTTATCGCCTCATATAACTAACACCAAACGATACCGGTAGGAAGAGAATAACCTCCTCTTAACATACGTTATCATGCCAGATAGGACAATGAACTCAGCCTCGCTGAGGCAGCTAAAGGTCTTCCTATACATGAAGACAATAAAAGGCTGATAACTGCAGCCTTAGAAGCTCACTAAGGAGACTTACAACGCTAGCCGTAGGTTAAGTCTTCATCTCCATATAGACAGATATATCGTTGTAAGTTGCGACCTTGAAGGTTCACTGAACAGAGACTTACAACTATCATCGCGCAAGGTAGGGAATGAAGGGAATTAACAGCCCTAAATTCCCAAAGAGACAGCAGTCCCAAGAGATAATAATTTCAGTTATGTCACTGCATAATTACTGAAACAATCTCGTGATTCTAGCTAGGCTAATATGGTGACACCTAGGAAAACAAACCGAAAAGCACTGTGCCTTTATCGGTTTTTATCGGTTTTATTCCCTTAAGACAGCTGTCAGAGCCTAGCTTACGTAGCTAGAAGTCTTCCTCTCCGTGAAGACAGATATCTTTGTGTAACTAGCGACTTTGAAAGCTCACTAAACAGGGACTTACAACCATCATCACGCAAGGTAGGGAATGACAAGCCGCTATTCTAACAGCTGTAATTCTCAAAGAGACAGTAATCTCAAGGTAGCTACGCAGTTATGTGTTTTCGTCTACTTGAAGACATATCTGTGTCACTTGTGGCCTTGAAAGCTCACTAAAGACTTACAACACTAGCCACAAGAAAAGTAACAGTACATAAGGCTACTATGGCATCCACAATTACATTAAATGTCTTGACGCCAAAGGAATACAACACCGAGAGGGAAAAGACATACCTATTTCCTCTTATGGCTCAACTCCAAACAAGACAGCTGTCTCAGCCTATCTATGCACTTTTCTTCCGACTTCAGGATGAAAAACAGGAGATTTGAAAAACCTGGAGAATATTTTGACGATCTCTATTGCTTTTCTTCAATAGGAGAGCCTATACCTCTGCAAGGAGAGACTCTCTTGGAAGAATTCGCCGGAAGAATTGTCCAACACGAACTTGTTGTAAGTGGATCTTTGCTTGGACTGATAGCCGCAGGCCTGCTGAGACTACATTTTCATCCACTGATCTTCCGCAACTTCATCCACTTTTTTGCGAGGTTGATAACCTGCTAAGTGGAAAGCAACAGAAGTCTATTCTCGACGATCTCTATTGCTTCTCCAATAAGCGAGACTGTACCTCCACTAGGAACAACTCCCTTTTGGAAGGATCCGCCGGAAGATTAGTCCAACACGGACATCTAGTAAGTGGGCTGTTTTTGTTCAGAATCATAGCCGTAGGCCTTCCGAGACAACACCTTTAACCCACTGATCTTCCGCGACATAAATCCTGTTTCTCGTGAAATTGATAACCTTCCATCAACTGGTAAGCAATAGCGGTCTTATTCATCACATGTATGACTAACAAGGCTTACAGAAGGAGAAACTATGTCCTCCCCGCGAAGAACCTCGTCCCATTGGCTTAGGGGCGTCTGACCTATAGTCTGGATCAGACCTGCACCCCTTTCCCGAGACGCTATACTGACTACCTCCAGAGTAAGTAGAAGAGGATGATTGTACCCTCACGAGGAGTTCCCTCAGCTGATTTAAGTGGAATGACCTCGTTTACCCCGGTCTGCTGAAGCGTTTTGTTGTGGCGCAGACTTCAGTAGCAGTATACTGGAAGCTTTCTTGTAGCCTGTTCATAGACTAACGGAAGCTTGTCGTCAATAGAGTATATCCAGAGACCGGAGCGACTCGGAGAGAGCTTTTCACCTTGTCATCTATAAGTGATGACGACGCAAGGGCAGCATCACGTCTGATCAACTCCCAATTTGCCACTGTCAGGGGGGAGTTGTATATAGCATACATGACTGCCCTGGAAAGAACTCTTAAGTGAGGAACAACGTCCTCAAATTCCTTCCCACTAAGACATTGCGCCATAGCTCTGGTGAGGTGATCTGCGTAGAACATCACATCCAGATTTGCTCTATTGGATGAAATAGCACATTCCATCACTTCCGAGAGTATATTGAATGATGCAGGTAGGGACATATTTTCATCCCCGGCCTGCTCATCTGAATGCAGAGGAGCTCTCTGGACATCTTCTCCAACAACTGTAAATGAACATGGTCCAAGGAACGGTATATTTATTGAAGATGTCGATAAGAAACTGCCTTCCTCTTAGCACTTGAGAAGTTGAATATGGTGGCGTTAACATGCCGAAGGCCTCCAACACCTGTCAAGAGTGTTTGGGGAAAGAAAGAACATCCTCTTTCATTCACACGAAATCTGCTTCAGAGATGACAGCATTTTTTCTATAGTAGTCACAGCTTGCTGATCAGGTGGAACAAAGTCAGTATCGTATTGATAAATAAAAATTCATTGCTACCATATGCTGTTCTGAAAGGGAAGGGTAATCCTCTTCCTTGTCCCCTTTCACCATCCGACTGATTCAGCTGTGACATTCGGTCATTCGCATCTGCATGTACAGATGACAGGACCGACCCAGCACCATCTGATAGCTCACCACCTGAGTCTGCGGGAGGCTGCTCTTGCACTTGCTGGGATGCTGCGATCAGCTGCGTAATCCGCAACAGCAAGTCCGGTGCTGAGGCTTGAGGAGTAGCGGTCTTCTGTTTTTTCGCCGCTTGCTACTCCTGGGACTAAGATCCGGAGATAGATCTCTTCTCCAAACGTCCCGATGAACAAAGCCTCGGATCGCTGGCTACCGGATGGTCTAACTTCACAGGCAAAGACTGGCTCCGTCTTCGCGCAACTGGCTGGATATCTGAAGTCAGGTAGCTAGCATGCGGTCATGTCTGCTTTTGTAACGTAGCGGAGGTAGCCGTGACTGAAGCCGACCCTGGCTGCAGTCTAGACAGAGCGTCTCGAGGGGCGGGCGAACGTATGCTCCGACTCGAGCAAGTTTCTCAAAACAACATTTGGCCCCAAATGTTGTTGGGTCAGAGAGGGACCTCTCCCGCTCGCGGTCTTATCAGACCTCGCCGAGCCTCCTGAAAAGAAACTTGCTGACTTTCTCCCTATTTCCGTCCTCGCTGGGTGAGCTTTTGATTTTGAGGTGCTCGCTCTACCCAAATCTACAACGGACTTACCCGGTGTCACGGCTCCCACGGACGGAGTAACCGTTTCACCGGTCGAGCTAGCTGCCTGCAAGGGATTAAGAACACTAACTAGAGGCCTTAACCCTTGCTTATATTCATGAGCACCTTGCAGCTAGCTCTATTTGCTCAACAGAGCGCGATGACAGTAGCACATTTTGGATGGGTGTCACAATACCATCATCATGTTCATGTTCCCCTGAAATAGAAACTGAAAAACTTGAATTATATTACGGTGAGAGTTTCGGCATAGAAACCTCACCCAACAACGTAGTGTGACACCCGTTTCCAACGTCTCTCATGCCTATGTACACAGTAGGACAAGAATCCGCAGGAATGCATCGACTACAGGCAAGGCAACAAGCATGGAAATCCGAGGAAGACTTCTTCACCTTGCATTTAGAGCAGTAAGCTTCCACAATTACAATCAAAAGACAAAGTCAATAGCACTCCTACAAACTCCACAACAAAATATGTGATCAAGAGACATGAATAATCGCAATCAAAATTAAATTCAAAATTTATAAAAAAAAATTCGAAAAAATTTTGAAAAAATGCCTAAGCTAAGTTCCCAAAGGGAACATTATGAGGCCAAGGGCATCCCAATAAGTGTGGACAAAATCCAAATATTATGAGCTACACTACCGGAATAATAATCAATGTATCCTAAAGTAATTCTACAGTAATATAATATAAAATACTACATATATTTGAGGATGTTGCCAATGTAAACAACGTCAAGGGAAAAACCGGAAAAAAGACATCAGGCATAAAAAGGCCCAAAGTCAGTAACCAATTTAAATGCTACCAGATGCAAAGCTAGATCTTCATACGAAGAAAAAACGATACATCAGATAGAAGGTGCAAGACTAAAACGACCTAACACCCCTAGGGTGAGGATGTAACCATGGGGATAAACAGAATAAATATTCTGTAATACATATTAAACTCCCAAGAAATTTAATAAAAAATTTCAATAAAAAATAGCCCCAAAACTTAGGAGTTTAACAGGAAGGGTTCATGGAAGGATAAGGAAGGAATACTTAACAAACAGTGGATTAATCATTAATAAAAATGAAGACGTCAGGCGTATGTCCAGAAATTGGGAAACATGAAATAATTTTTACAATTATTATAAAGTTACATCCCTGAACATCTGAAACCACCATAGTTCACTTCCATCGTCCATTAACAGCCTTGGATCCACCAATTCTTGCATTGATTTGTGTCTGGCATCCTCAAAAAAGGAGATTTTGAAGCACAAATGTCAGATCATTGTTACTGACTTAAGGGCCAAACAAAGAATGATGTTGGCGCCAATTCCAGTCTCTACCTGACCACTGCGCATGCACAGATGGTAAAAGTATGGAGGGCCAGATAGGACTTTTAATTTTTGGTTTTGTATGCAAATTTTGGGGATTGGGGGGTTCAAAATTTGTTTTTGGCCCATGATAATATCGAGTTTGCACCAGCTAGTCTGGGCCATTGGTTATTAGTATAAAAATATTGCAGAAATGTATATACGGTTTATATATCATATCATGTACATATGATGTACACATAATTTTTCATTTCATATAAGTCTATGGTCCCAGCTTTTAAACACAGGAATCTCAATTAATGAAAGATCTGTGAAGATGCAACTGCTTGAATTTTTTTTCAAGTTTTATATTGCTATTGTCAAGCAAGAATTGTCCAGTGGCCAAGCCACTGAACTGAAAACTCTCAAGTTTTTTGGAAGTTGGTGTCGGCGGGAATCGATCCAGAATCTATGGCACTCAATTGCCTAGCAAATACACTGCCATCATACCAACTGCACTAACAGCAACCCACTCAATGGATTAGGGTCTTTGAAATCCAGTTTTTTTAAAGGTCTTAGGTAAATATACTTCACTAGTTCTTTAATGGAAATGAGATGATAAGAGGCGGCCAAGAAAACCAACCTAACACTTATTCACAACGATTCAAAAATTCACTGTTATTTTGTGATATGATTCACATGATTTGCTAACACTTCAAATATTAATTTCCTCTCTGTATTATGCGTCTATTTCCTGAGATGTAGGGAAATTTCCAGCTTTTGTGATTATATCATGACTTCAATAGAAGTGCAAAATTGAATTAGACAATTCGTCGCGAGAGAACCATAAGGTTCTATCTTCCAGTGGAAGATAGAACCTTATGGTTCTCACACGACGAATTGTTTGCATTTTATGTTGTCAATTTCAAGTGATTTCCTCCCAAGGTCTGCCTACTAGGATCTGCATTACAAATGCAGCAGAAGGGCGCAGAGGCTATCTAATTAGTGTTAGTTTTGGGGCTGAGAAACTGCATCTGCTAGTGTGATCTGAGTCACTTTCATGGTGTCCTTTAGGAGTATTGTGATGCAGTGTGCTGATGAATATGGCACATTGACAGCACAAAGGTATTATCTAGAGTGACCTTTGGTTGAACATGGCTTGTACTCAGTTAACAAGTTGGAAATCCCCAACAAACTACCAAACAAAAACTGAATAAACAAACATGAAAAGTAGCACAGTGGACAAGCACAACTCAACAACCGAGGAATCCCTGAAGGTTTGACAGGTCAGTTTCATAGACCCTAACTGGTGCCATTTTGAATATTAAGGACAGGTATTCCAAGAATAGTTTTACCTTAAAGACCAGATGCATCAACATTTTCAAACCATCCTTCCCAGGATATTTTCCAACAATGTTTCCAGGACTGATGTCAAATAAATTGGCACCAGTTTCTGTACAAAGAGCATGTACCAACATTTTTTTGCCTGTTCCTCTAGGCCCAGCAAGCATAACTGATTTGGTGAGTGGAGCTTTTTCGTGTACGGCTGGAGATCCTGTAAGTTTAAAAAGAATACATGAAAATCTACCATTACTAACTAAAATTGAATATTACATCGAACATTCTCACTGTTTATTCCCCACAACATTTCAATAACAAGAATAGTCTTCAAAAAAAAAAATAAACTCAAAAAGCTTGGGAGATTTTTAAACATTTTTGCTACACTTTTGACAGCATGCAAGCTGTGGCTTTGCAGTTCTTTTTCGGCAAATCTTGGCTGCCTATATAAGCAACTTATCTAGAAAAAAACTGCCAAGATACTTAGAATGTAATTTTCATATTTCCTGAGGGAATGCATGTTGGGGTATGTGTAATGTTGCAGTAAAAAGTTATTAAGGTCAGAATTAGGCCTTCAAGGTTTAACTTACCCCTTTAATTTGTGTTTTTGGATGTATGTAGCAATGAGACGATTAATCAGTTTACAATCGGCCTATATCTGATGATCGGTTGACCCATCAGAAGTTGGGGTATGGATCTGCAAATGTCAATTGTCAAAAAGAAAAGTTTAACATTTTCATGCTGCTATGCCTCGATTTATTGACCTTACACGTTCTAGGATTTAAATGCAGTGGAGCCCACTTAATTGGATATATCTTAATTGAATAATCCTGTTAATTGAATACAATTTCCAAACACAAAACCATTTAACATTCCTTCAGTACAAATTTGACCTGTTAATTGAATATAGGTTAAAGAATAAACACCTGTTAATTGAATAAAAAATCTTGTAACATATCAAGAATTTATCCTGACTCTCCCCAATTTTCCTTTGTTTATAAACCTATTTGGGCTCAGTTCATCCAATACTGGCATTTAATCAATGAAATCTTCTTTGACAGAGCTCATAGAGCTCTGTCAAGCAAGATATAATAGAATAAATGCTATGTTTTTCTGTAGAATACATGAAAGTGACAAAATCTGGTTAATTGAATACTCCTGTTGGGAATCCAGTTCTATGGAGAATGACTGAAATTTTAACTTCAAATGGTTGCCCTTCTGTGATATTTTTAAACTGCATAAGCTTCCAAGCTGATCAAAATACACGAGTTGGGTGCACAGGATAGTTGTTGGAAGCAATAATATACCAAACATAACCTTTAGTTTATTCAAATTACACATTACTAAATATGTAGCCAACACTAGCGCCGAGAGGGGGGGGGACTGTCCAGCCCCCGATGTTTGGTGTTTCAAAGAGCTGAAAGTCGTGGGAAGGCTTTTGTTACAGGCCTCCGACACTTGTGGAGGTGGCAAGAGTATGTAGTTGCATTACTGACCATTCATATAAAGAAAACCTCACTTGTTCCAGCTTGTTGGTTTTCCACCAGTCTTTCCTGCATAGTGGTGGTCACAATTATCTTTGGAGAAAAAATGCACCATACACACAGAAATACAGGTATTATAAATTACCCAAATTTAAGGAAATAATTGAGTAGATATTGTCAAGAAAATGCAGAAGAATGCTTCTCCTATCACTAATTTAGCTTATCACGTTGTACCCAAAGGACCCTTAACGCCTGTTCTACACCTAGCCCCAGGCCCATCCTCGCTCTCAGCTGGCCTGGTAGTCAAAGTGTGCAAGCAAAAAGCACAAACATTTCAGTCTGTTTTCACATCTGGCAAACAATAATATTTAAAGACTAAATACTGATTCAAATGAGTTAGAGAATTTGAAATAAATTTGGGCTAAATCTGATTTACGTATTTATAAGGTAGGTTGTAAAAAGAATTGTATTTTCCTAAATAAAATAATTAAACTCTGGCGATTAGACATTTCAGCTGTGACTGGCCAAAGACATTTCATTGACGTTGGCTGAAGGTTGTACGAACTGCTTTGTGATATTGCGTATATTGCTTTTGATGTGTTAGACTTTCGAAAAAATGATTAACAAAACTTCCTGGATTGGGAGTTTAGAGGCTGAATTATCATGAAGTTTGAAAACAATGAAACAAGACTGACCATCTGACATTGCCATCCACAATCGGCTGATTGTGTATTCAAATCAGCAGCATTTGTCTGTTGGTTTTTTTTTTTCATTATCAGGTCATCACTAGATGCACGAGGGGTATAAAACTTTTACAAAAATTTTGCTACCAGCACCTCTTTGAATATTAACTTGTTCAATTTGTCATTTTCTTCCAAAATCTCATTTCTGAAGTAGCTGGTCTGTAAGCTGAACAATCACTGATTACATCTGTAGGGAGGTTCAGTTATAATTTGATCCTACAGCCCCACAATTATTACTGTTCCTCACCACTAACTTGTTGCTCACTGTGTTATCTGTGTGGCAACTGTCAGATTTTCCTTTATGCCAAAATTGTGTGTGTTCTCTATTGAAAGGACAATACGTTTTAATTTTCTGAATAAATAAATGCTGGAGAATACTATCATCTGAATAGTTATTCAGTCAAATAAAAAAAACAGGGATATTTTGTTATCCAGAGTTGTGATAAAATACATATATTCTGTCAACAGAAGAAAAAAAATAGATAGTTTATTACATGTACTTAATTTTGTTTTCAAGTTTTTACAAAACTTAGCATTCTGCACATTCATGTCAATATACTTAAAATTTCAAGCAGTCATTTTGCTCATGATGCAACATGGAATAATTTAACCAGTTTGATTTTCTTGACAGAGTTTGTTACAATGTTACAAATTTGCAGGTTGAAATTTGGATGTTTTGACATTAGTGTGTGCGAGTTAAACTTGACCCCCCAAACATCTTATGGATTGGAATTTTATTTCCCTTTGGCTTGGACATTTAAATGAAAGTGTCAATGACACTGTAGCTTAACTTGTCTGTGTGTTTTGTTTGATGAAAAGGATAATGTTCAATGTTTATGAAAGGATTATGAAATAAGACAAGAATTGTGACAATTGGGAATATGTTAATTTCTCTTCCCTGTATGCTATGTTTTTCATACAAATAATTATGAGGTGTACACTGTACTAAAGGGTGGAGGAATGGTTAATATGACCTCACAGTTAATGTATGTGGCCCTCACAGTTAACGTATGTCAACAAAAGTTACCAAGTTACAGTGAAATTATTCCAAAACGAGTCATCCTATCAAGTTACATTGAAATCCCTTCACAAATATGGCCTGTAGACTGTGCTAAAGGTTTTCAGGCTTTAGGCCTGTGTAGCCATGACAGTTGACCGATTGCTACTAAAAGGGGACGTCCTCATCTCGACATTATACCAAGTCATTCTACTAAGTTACAATGAAATCCCTTCACAAATACGACTTGTAGTCTGTACTAAACTTTTTCGGGTTTTGGGCTCAGGAAGCAATCATGGATGAATGATCGCGACCAAAAGGTGACGTCGTAATCTGGGCATCATCTGGAGTGATCCTACAAAGTTACAATGAAATCCCTTCATGAATATGACCTGTAGACTGTGCTCAACGGATAACAGGCTTCGGGCACCTGCAGCCGTTCACCAATCATGGCAAAAAGGGAATGTCATCATCTAGGCATTATATGGAGTCAACCTAACATATTACAATGAAATCCTTACATAAATACGACCTATATACTGTACTAAAGGTTTTTGAGGTTTGGGCTACGGCAGCCATCAAGGCTGAAAGATCGCGACCAAAAGGGGACGTTCTCATCTAGACATTATATGAAGTTAACCTACCAGGTTACAATGAAATCCCTTCATAAATATGACCTGTAAACTGTGCTAAAGGTTTTTGGGCTTTGGGCTAGGGCAGCCATCATGGTTGAATGATCACAACCAAAAGGGAACATTCTAATCTGGGCATCATTTGGAGTGATCCTACTAAGTTACAATGAAATCCCTTCATAAATATGACCTGTAGACTGTGCTCAAAGTTTTTGGGCTTTGGGCCCCTGAAGCCATCACAGTTGACCAATCACGACCAAAAGGGGATGTCATCATCTAAGCATTACATGGAGTCAAACTAACAGGTTACAATGAAATCCTTCCATAACTACGACCTATAGACTATGCTAAAGGTTTTGGGCTCGGGCAGCCATCAAGGCTGAGTGATCGCAACCAAAAGGGGACGTTCTCATCTAGACATTATTTGGAGTCATCCTACCAAGTTACAATGAAATCTCTTCATAAATATGACCTGTAGACTGTGCTAAAGGTTTTCGGGCCCCTGTAGCCGTCACAGTTGCCCAATTGCATCCAAAAGGGGACATTCTCATCTCAACACAATATGAAGTCAACCTACCAAGTTACAATGGAATCACTTCATAAATATGACCTGTAGACTGTGCTAAATGTTTTCGGGCTCGGGCAGCCATCATGGTTGAATGATCGCAACCAAAAGGGGAACTCTCATCTGGGCATCATCTGGAGTGATCCTACAAAGTTACAATGAAATCCTTTCATAAATATGACCTGTAGACTGTGCTCAAGGTTTTCAGGCTTCAGGCATCTGCAGCAGTCACAGTTGACCAATCCTGACCAAAAGAGGATGTCATCATCTAGGCATTATATGGAGTCAACCTAACAAGTTACAATGAAATCCTTACATAAATACGACCTATGGACTATGCTAAAGGGTTTTGGGCTCGGGCAGCCATCAAGGCTGAATGATCGTGACCAAAAGGGGACATTCTCATCTAGACATTATTTGGAGTCATCCTACCAAGCTACAATGAAATCCCTTCATAAATATGACCTGTAGACTTTGCTAAAGGTTTTTGGGCTTCGGGCCCCTGTAGCCGTCACAGTTGCCCAATCACGTCCAAAAGGGGACATTCTCATCTAGACATTATATGAAGTCAACCTACCAGGTTACAATGAAATCCCTTCATAAATATGACCTGTAGACTGTGCTAAAGGTTTTCAGGCTTTGGGCTCGGGCAGCCATCATGGTTGAATGGTCAACCAAAGGGGACATTCTCATCTGGGTATCATCTGGAGTGATCCTACGAAGTTACAATGAAATCCCTTCATAAATATGACCTGTAGACTGTGCTAAAGGTTTTCGGGCTTCGGGCCCCTGTAGCCATCACAGTTGCCCAATCATGTCCAAAAGGGGACATTCTCATCTAGACATAATATGAAGTCAACCTACCAAGGTACAATGAAATCCCTTCATAAACATGACCTGTAGACTGTGCTGAAGGTTTTTGGGCTCGGGCAGCCATCATGGTTGAATGATCGCAACCAAATGGGGAATTCTCATCTGGGCATCATCTGGAGTGATCCTACAAAGTTACAATGAAATCCCTTCATAAATATGACCTGTAGACTGTGGTAAAGGTTTTCGGGCTTCGGGCCCCTGTAGTCGTCACAGTTGCCCAATCACGTCCAAAAGGGGACGTTCTCATCTAGACATTATATGAAGTCAACCTATCAAGTTACAATGAAATCCCTCCATAAATATGACCTGTAGACTGTGCTAAAGGTTTTGGGGTTTTGGGCTTGGGCAGTCATCACGATTGACTAGATCGTGTTTAGTTCTCATCTAGACATCATCCAGAGTCATCCTACCAAGTTACAATGAAATCCCTCCATATTAAATATGACCTGCAGACTGTGCTAAAAGTTTTTGGGTTTTGGGCTTGGACAGCCATCACGGTTGACAGATCATGACCAAAAGGGGACGTTCTCATCTAGGCATTATACTGAGGCATCCTACCAAGTTACAATGAAATCCCTTAATAAATACGACCTGTAGACTATGCTAATGGTTTTCAGGTTTTCGGCTCGTGCAGCCATACCGGTTGACCGATCATGACCAAAAGGGGACAATCTCATCTAGACATGACCCTAAACCTGCATATGAAATTTCGTGACGATCAAACAAGAACTGCGGGGTGTAGCCTGTGCTAAAGGAAAATGTGAACAGACTAACAGACTCATAGACTAACAGACTTCCGCACGCGTGATGGCAATAGCTTATCTTGACTTTGTCAAGTTAAGCTAAAAACAAAATGTCAGCGTCACATATTCAGATATTGTGATTCCCCAGTGGTTCCCAATCCGTTATGCTGAAACTACTGCCAAGTTAATTTGATTTTTAGAATGCTGACTTCTTGATATTTTCTAACTAAAAAACACCAGTTGTAATTAAGGCAACAAAAATTTTTAATTTGGCCTTTAGAGATCAAGAAATTTCCAGTTAAGTTGAGGATACCCTAGAAGAGGGATTGGAGGACAAACACTATTCACTAGGATACTTTTTCTCCCTGATTCAACCAATAAAGTGCTAACTCATCTTGGTCATCAGTGTTTGTTAAAAAAAAGTGAGAAAAAAAATTCATTAACTTAACAAATTTCACTAACTTCTTGCTGAATATAAAGAAAGTGGTCAGAATATAAAAACTTTCTCATACCAAATACAATATCTTGTAATGACACCAAGATAGGGATTTCCAGCACAGAATCAGTTAAATAAATGGTGCTTTTCTACAACCAACTTGCAACCACTTTCAAAATAACAGGTTTGAAAATCTCAAATAAAAGCATTCAGAATGGTAATGCATTAATTTTACATTCAATTCAACGTACCTAGAGGAAGGATTCCAAATTCTGTAAGCAATCTTCTCACATCACTTAATGAGGGCATGGGTTCAATATTTGCTTGTCGTAAGGTTGTTCCAAGATAACTGTACTCTCCTTCATATTCTTGTAATTTGATTGACGGACAGCGAACAATAATTCCCTGTGTTACAAGCTCTTCATACAAAGAATCCATTGTCCTAAAATGACAAAAAAAGAACAAAATGTGCAAGAATTGGAAAATTATTGGCAACCCAGAAGAGTATTTAATAACAAGAGGCCCCAAGGGGCCTGAGAGCACTCACCTGATGCTTAATAAACTATCAACCGAGGATCCTGATTTGAACAAACTTGCATCAGCCCCATTAAGAAAACCATATACCAAATATCAAAACATTCTGTCCGGTGGATCTGAAATTTTTTATTTTTTTTTAAATATTCCTCATATTGAACTAAGTTATACTAAGTTATAATTCGGGCTCACATAGGGAGCCCAAATATGAACCTGCAGACTTGGCTTGAACAAACTTGAATTTCACCTCCCTAAGGATGCTGTTTTCCAAATATCAAAAGTACTGGATCTGAAGAAAAATATTTTAAAAAAATATTCCTCATGTTGAACTAAGTTATAATTTGGGCTCCCACAGGGACTTGGCTTTAACCCTTTACCCAACATAACGGCCAAAACCGGCCAGCGCTATTCTCAAAAATCGCCAATTAATTTTCATTATTTTTTTCATTTTTTGTCTCAAAAACATAGGTTATGACCCCTCGTTGGAACAAGCTTGACATGCTCGTTCCAACGAGGGGTCATAACCTATGTTTTTGAGACAAAAAATGAAAAAAATAATGAAAATTAATTGGCGATTTTTGAGAATAGCGCTGGCCGGTTTTGGCCGTTACCTATGTTTTTGAGACAAAAAATGAATAAAATTAGTTATTCAAGAATTATTTTTGCAAGTGTCGTCTGCTTTTCAGGTTAGGTAAACGGTTAACAAATTTGAATCTCATCTCCCTAACGATACAGTATACCAAATATCAAAAGATTCTTACTGGTGGATGTGAAGAAGATTTTTAGAGAATGTTCCTCATATTGAACTAAGTCACAATTCAGTCTCCCACAGGGAGCCCAAATATGGACTCAAGAGACTTGGCTTGAACAAACTTGAATCACACCTCCCTAAAGATGCTGTATACCAAATATCAAAACATTCCGACTGCTGGATCTGAACAAAATTTTTAAAGAAAATTCCTCATATTGAACTGCTATAATTCGGGCTCCCACAGGGAGCCAAAATATGAACCCAGAGACTTGACTTGAACAAACGTGAATATCCCCCCCAGCCCCCCTCCCCCCCCCCCCCCCCCAGGATGCTGCATACCAAATATCAGGAGATTCTAATTGGTGGATTATTTATTTATTTATTGGTGTTTAAGGTCATATACTTATGCACAATGGCTAATCATAACCGTGACAGTTTTACAGGTGGAGGAAGCCGGAGTACCCAGAGAGAACCACCGAGCAATGCCGAGCAGCTGCCAGCTCCCCAACATCGTAACTCCGCACTGCAGCACAGGCAGGGTTCGATTGGTTGAAGACATGCATACCATCGACGTGCAGTACGCCGTAGTACACAGCGTCATCGTGCCCTCATGTGGACACTCAGGGTTAAGTGCCTTGCCCAAGGACACAATGCGGGAGTCCGCTCAGACGGTCACCCATCCAGTGATTACCTAGGCTTCTGATTGGTGGATCAGAAGAAGATTTTTAAAGAATATTCCTCATTCTGCGCTAATTTAAACATTTGGGCTCCCATAGAGAGCCCAATATGGTCCCAGGGACTTAATTTCAACAAACATGTGAAACAATCTTCCAAAGATGTTATATGTGATATTTGAAAGCTTTTGGAGCAGAGGTTTGAGAGAAGAAGAGTCTTAAATGTTTTCCCCATTACCCAGTGTTAAAAAATGCTGACTCAGCATTTTTTCAAAGTCCCCAAAAAGTACCCTATGATAAAACCAATAACAATTTTTTTTTACCATTCCATTCTGTTGGTCATAAGGAAGCTTCACATCAAATAAGAAATGATTCAAATCGGCCTCTGGGTTTGGAAAACAGAAATTTTAGGCGGAGCAAAAATCCTTGCCCCTCCCGTAATGATGACAAATATTGCTCCTCAAACTTCTCGTGAACAAACTTAAGTCTACACCTCAAAAGGAAGCTGTATACCAAATATCAAGTCTCTGCTACAGCTGGTTCATGAGAAGATTTTTAAAAAAATTGGGGCATTTTGGCGCCCACCCCTCCTCAATATGAGCAGAAACCCAATTTGAAGAAAAACCCAAATGCTCCTATACAACCACTACTCATGTGAAATTTCATTAAAATGTGGCCAGTGATTTGGGAGAAACACAACCAACATGACGGACAACGGACAAAAAGTGATCAGAATAGCTCACCCAGACTTTTTGATGAGCTGATTCCAATGAGGCACTATAAGCTGTGTTTTGTAAGTAAAATAAAAAGTAACATAATTTGGTTGCAATGTTTGTGCCTAAAATTCAGCAATTTTGATCAACTGGATAGGTATAAGGTGGGTTAATAAAAAAGGATATTGCTCTCAAATATTTTCTTTCGTCACTTTCAATAAGAAAACACATTTTGAAAGAAGGGGGTATGTCTGTGAAAACCCAATAAGTTGGTGGCCACAGCCAATGACAGGCACAAATTTGTATGTTTTACGGTCACCAATTCACTTGTATCTTACTATATTTGAATTAATCTGTTTGTCATTTCTGTTTGTTGTGATGAGCTCTATCTCCTCAGCCTCTACGAGCCTGATCGACTTCACACAACAGGTGTGTGTATTTCTATCCGATGTAACTAAATGGAATGTTTGGTGGCAAATATTTTGCATTATTTACCGAGAATCAGCAATGGTGTCTTAAGATAAGAGTTTGTAAAGCACTTTATGATTTGGAGTGTTCTTAAAGGGAGGCAACTCAAAATGCCACCTCTCGAAAAAACATGTGTAGCATGCATCCATCCACTAGTGTAACATAAGGACCAGTATAATTTCCTGAAACTCATATATGAACATTTTAAAGCAACAATTATTATATTTAAAGCGTTTTCACTATTTGTTATGTATTAAGACATTATTTTTAGGAGACACCACTAAATTCTTGACTTATCATTTATTAGAAAGCTCTGTTATAGAGACTATTCCAATAAATACCAAGACAAGATTTCATACAGATCTACATGTACAGATACAATTAACCTCTCCACCATGATGTCAAAATAACAAAGTCTGAATTAGCAAATTTTCCCCATAATGTGATTAGGAAAATATGCAATACCTTGTTGCATTATTAGAAAAATTTGCAAACTGAAATCTTAAAATTGTAGCATCAGTGTGAAGATGATTAATATGTGGATTGTATACAGATATCCTTGAAATTAAGGAAAAACTTACCAGCTAAACTTGATTGACAGACATAAACTACATGTATTGTTAAAAATATTAAAATTTTGTAGTAAATTTTATTTCTTAACATACCTACCACAATTGTTTACAATTGGCTGTAACGTAAGTGCAAGCCCTATTTCGGACCTTAACTCAAGCTAAAAACTTTTCCAAACGAATTTGTAAAAATAGAAGAGTACAAAAGCACTGTTAAAAGATCAAAAAGGTCGAGCGAGACAAGTGCTTGACAATACAGGTACTCTCCCTGCATACCTCTTGCATTTACCAAGCGCATGTGGAACTACCGTGAAGTCAATTCTGAATCCCAACAAGAAGTTTTGTGATTTAGCGGGGAGGCAAAGATATCCCCAAGGAGGGTGGCCTCCGGTAAACAATTGTGGTAGGTACGTTAAGAAACAAAATATACAAAACAATTTTAATTTCTTTTCAACCTACTCACAATTGTTTACAACTGGCTGAATAAACAAGAGGAGGAGGTGAATCATATAACCAATACATGTACCATCAAAGTGCAGCTGAAAGAAATGCAAGGAAGGCAGGGAGTGAAAGCAAAACCTGTAAAAGGAGAAAGAGCTAAAACACAACACCACAGTGTTGAAAAAGCATCCTGAAAAGAAGAAAAGATGCTGCATGAAGCATCTGAAAACAACAAGGCTGATTGATAAAAATGATAAATTCATAGTAATTTGCATATTTTTATACTTACCAATGGCCCAGACTTAGCTAGTGCTAACTCCAAAATATCGAGGGCCAAACACAAATTTTGCCCTCCCAATCCCCAAAATTTGCAGGCAAAACCGAAAACGAGAAGTCCTATCTGGCCCTCCATACATTTATTCTCTGCGCATGCGCAGATGCCAGGAAGTGACCGGAATTGACGCCAACATCATTCTTTGTAAAATAGAGTATTACATAATAATTCAGCGGGAGGTATGAGTGCCCTCTCATGGGAGGGCCATCCCCATCTGGGCCATTGGTAAGTATAAAAAAAATAAAAACTAGAAAGTGTTTTAGCACACTAAAACATATGCCTCCCCTTCCTTTTGAGGTCAGAGGTCAAGGTCACATGCAGTTCATCAAGGTAGCGGACATGCGGTTTCATGGTGACACATCCATATGTCAAAAAAAAAAAAAAAAAATTCTGGTCTGGACAATTACTCCCTATTTAAAGTACATAAATTTGACTTTGAGGTCAAGGTCACATGAAGGTCATGATAACATGTGGTCTCATTGTGATACATCCACATGCCAATCATCTAAGTCCTAGGTCAAAAAACAAAAAAGTTCTGATCTGGACAATTATTCCCTATTTGAAGTACATAAATTTGACCTTGAGGTCAGAGGTCAAGGTTACATGCAGTTCATCAAGGTAGCGGACATGCGGTTTCATGGTGACATATCCACATGTCAAAAAAAAAAAAAAATCTGGTCTGGACAATTACTCCCTATCTGAAGTACATAAATTTGACCTTGAGGTCAAGATCACATGAAGGTCACGACATGCAGCCTCATGGTGACACATCCACATGTCAAATAACCAAGTCCTAGGTCAAAAAACAAAAAAATTCTGGTCTAGACAATTACTCCCTATTTGAAGTACATAAATTTGACCTTGATGTCAAGGTCACATGAAGGTCACAACATGCGGTCTCATGGTGACACATCCACATGTCAAATAACCAAGTCCTAGGTCAAAAAACAAAAAAATTCTGGTCTGGACAATTACTCCCTATTTGAAGTACATAAATTTGACCTTGAGGTCAAGGTCACTTGAAGGTCATGACATGCGGTCTCATGGTGACACATCCACTTGTCAAATAACCAAGTCCTAGGTCAAAAAACAAAAAAATTCTGGTCTGGACAATTACTCCCTATTTGAAGTACATAAATTTGACCTTGAGGTCAAGGTCACATGAAGGTCACAACATGCGGTCTCATGGTGACACATCCACATGTCAAATAACCAAGTCCTAGGTCAAAAAACATTCTGGTCTGGACAATTACTCCCTATTTGAAGTACATAAATTTGACCTTGAGGTCAAGGTCACATGAAGGTCATAATGGTATGCGATACACCGGCTCATGGTGATACATCCATGTGCCAAATATCTAAGGCCTGGCTCAAAAGACAAACAAGTTTTTGTCCGGAATAAGTTTCCTTGAAAAAAAGCACAAATCTGACCTTCAGATCAAAGGTCAAGGTCACATGAAGGTCATAATGGTACGCTACATACCGGCTCATGGTGATACATCCACATGCCAAATATCTAAAGCCTGACTCGAAATACAAAAAAGTTCTGGTCCAGACAGTTTACCTTAAAAAAGCGCATAAATCTGACCTTCAGGTCAAAGGTAAAGGTCACATGAAGGTCACTATGGTACACTGCACACCGGTTCATGGTGATACATCCACATGCCAAGTATCTAAGGTGTAGGTCAAAAGACAAAAAAGTTATGGCCCGGACAAAGTTTCTGTGATGTTTCCCTTAAAAAAACAAATAAATCTGACCTTCAGGTCAAAGGTCAAGGTCACATGAAGGTCACTATAGTACACTGCAAACCGGCTCATGGTGATACATCCACATGCCAAGTATCTAAGGTGTAGGTCAGAAGACAAAAAAGTTATGGCCCGGACAAAGTTTCTGTGATGTTTCCCTTAAAAACAAATAAATCTGACCTTCAGGTCAAAGGTCAAGGTCACATGAAGGTCACTATAGTACACTGCAAACCGGCTCATGGTGATACATCCACATGCCAAGTATCTAAGGTGTAGGTCAAAAGACAAAAAAGTTATGGCCCGGACAAAGTTTGTATGAGAAGAAGAAGAAGAAGAAGAATATGCACTAAAACAATATGTCTCCCTTCTGGGAAGGGGAGACATAATTACTATGAATTAATCATATTTTTACACAACAACCAATGGCCCAGACTTAGCTGAATCATAAAAAGGTGGAGGGCCTCGGACTTCCGAAATAGTTCCAATCCTGCAATCCATGATGAAAGGAAATTAGAATAATTAGGAATTACATGTATGTCTCTCTATACAGTAATAGGGGAGACATATTCTAAATAAGGAGCCTGCTTTAAGTAATTCCTTATTGTAAGCATGAAGACAATGCTACTTAGGATGTAACAAGTTCCTAATTTTTAAGGCTAGTCCGGACTAAGCCCCAAAAATTAGGATGGCATATCTGAGAATGAGTGAAAATCCCCCACAAACATATGCCATACAAAAACACTTCAGCTGTGTGCAGGATATAATTACGGATAAAACAGCTTCCTTCATAGTTACATACTCTTTAAGCCAGAGAAGAGGTAAAAATCACCCCCCCCCCTCCCCTTTCTTTTGAGGGAATCTTCAAAAGAAAGAGGGGAGAGCTCTGGAATCAATAAGGGCGGTACCAAAAAACAATATTAATAATTGTCGAACAGGCACTCAGGTATTAATTCATGATTAATAAATGGTGCTTAGTGCCACTTCAGAAGTTAAGGCTATAGCAACGATCCTGGTAATAAATATTGCCCGCTATATAAACGTACACTGCAGACGGCGTTCACAGATACGTTGAAAACCAGTGAAATAAAATATAACATACACATGTCCAATCAAGCCACACTGAACGATCCCTGAAGAGAAAACACACTTCTAGGTAATCCACAGGCAGCCTCTGTACAATAAATTTCAGTAACAACACTCTCCAACATATACTATCCAATATCTACGATCGTAAACACGTGGGAATATGCGAAATGAGTACTCACAAAATAGAAACCTGGATCCAGAAATGAAAGTAGGTATGATTAACAGGCTCCGACACGAACCGCCCCTGAAATAGATTATGATGATTTCAAGGTCCACAAAATACAATAAAGCATTAGCCAAATAATATAATGCGCGAGAGCATTTATATTTAGCATGTAATCATCTGAATACCAGTTAACTGGTTAAGCAGTCTGCGAGGTACTCAAAGAGTAGCATATTTAGTTGTGATGATTTTTAAATGAGAGCTCGTATATAACAAATCAACAAATAATCACAGGAAACTAATCCAACTAAAATGCGGAAGTGCCCATGAGGTCGATACAGAACAAATAATCACAGGAAACTAATCCAACTAAAATGCGGAAGTGCCCATGAGGTCGATACAGAACACGACCCAAATGCATAGTATGTATGTATTAAATTATATGAGGCTTGCAGGAAGAAACTATGTCTTGCCCAGTAATTGCCTCTAAACACATAGGCAGTGTGTGTGTGTGTGTGTGTGTGTGTGTGTGTGTGTGTGTGTGTGTGTGTGTGTGTGTGTGTGAGTGTGTGTGTGTGTGCGTGCGTGCGTGCGTGCGTGCGTGCGTGCGTGCGTGCGTGCGTGCGTGCGTGCGTGCGTGCGTGCGTGCGTGCGTGCGTGCATGCGTGCGTGTGTGTGTGTGTGTGTGTGGGGGGTGGGGGGGTGGTGGGGTGGGGAATTCGAAATCATATCGAAATCTCCTCACCCACATTATTTAATCGTTCCTGTGCCAGTTATCAAATAATATAGGAACTGCGATGGTTCCGACATCATTACGCCACTATGGGCAGAGAAGGACGTGAAGAATAAAACTTCCCCTGAAAGAAGGCCCTCTCATGGAGGAAGCTTCTGGGGGAGCATTCCATAACAGACACTTGAGAATACGGATCCAAGGTTTCTGTGACAACAGAGGTGCTACTAGTAGGATTCACAATGAGACTGTTTAATCTTAAACGTAATCTATTGAATCAAATGAATTGGAGGATACGCGTATCCTATCATTCATCCCCATGAATTCTGCAGAGCATCTACTGCATGCACTCAATGGTTTGGGCATGGCGACACAGATGACGGTAACTAATTGTTCCGGTGCATCGCAAATTGAACTATCATGGGGCGATCCCACTGGTAGCAAAACTGTCCAAATATTCGCTTGTTGAGCGTCCAATGCAAATGAAACAGGCGACCTTTCCGAGGAGTGAGTCTGCTAGTTCAGACAACCCGCTATATGAAGGATAGAGAGATGAACATGACGATACATGACGAAATAGAAAAATCTTCTCTGTTAGTTATCATAACGGAAATTAATGGGTGCCACCCGGGTTCCTGATTTAAGCTACCATTATCGAGTTGTCCAACAATATCTGAACATGTGTGTCTGCAAATAATGTGAATCCATTGATGTAGCGCTAACAATATTGACATCATTCTTTGATGTTTATGTGTTTCTCCAGGAACCGAGAGTCCCAAGACCCCTGCATTTTGAGTCTGTCGGCCTCAAGATTGTGCCCCAAACTATTGACTCACGCCCATCATAATCGTGAAAGCCGGATCTGGCAGTTGCAGCAGAACTCTTTGAGTTACCCACAGAATATCTGCCCCAATATGGAACTTTTGTTTACTAGATCCATTAAAACAATACTGGTCTTGAGCGAATGCGGCTTCACACTCCAGTTCTGGGTAAAGAATAACTGGAGGGGACAAGTGCGTAAGCAACCCATCTGAAATAAGATGCGCAGCTGCTCCGCACAACCCCATCAGTCGCATAAAATTTCTCGCTGTTAATGCGTCTGAGGGAAGACAAAAGTGAGCATAACAACTGACCAATTTCAGTCTGGATAACGGCAGATGAACCAGATTGTTGTGAGACATTACTGAGTTCATTATTCGAGTGACAGCCCAGGGCACTAGATTCAGACCGAAGCACATCACTCGGAACTGAAATACTATCCCTTGGACGATGAACAGTACGTACTTTCTGAATGCCGGATATACCAGGACATGAAAGAACGGATCCTTAGATCTATGCTTGTCGATCGCTCGAACGTTCGCTTTTACCAACTAAATGATTACCATAAATAAACGTTTAGAGCTATGATAAACTTGTTATCCAGCTCCAGTCTATTATCGTTAGGAACGAGCTCTCTGGCTTCGGTACGAGTAACAGGTGACTATAGAATCCTAGAGAATCTTGATTCTCGTCGACCTCTATTACTTTCATTCTCAAGAGAACCTTTACCTCCGATTGGAGAGACTCTGCAAGGCTTTGATGGAAGCATTGTCCATCATGGACATTAAGTTAGTGGTGGTTTCTCTTGGAAAGATAGCCGTAGGCCGTCCGAGACCACACTTCTCGCCTTCTGGTCTTCCGTAATAGTTATCCAGTTTGATGCGAATCTTGATAACCATCCGTCAACTGCTAAGCAATAAAGGTCCTAACCCTCACCTGTAGTACCTGCGAGGCCTACAGAAGGAGAAACTACATCTCCTTTGCAAAAAGCCTCGAGCCAACGGCTTAGGGGCGTCTGACCGGTAGTCTCGATCAGACCTAAGCCCCCTATCCGAGTCGCTGTATGATGATCCTTAGAGTAATTATAGGAAGGTTACCTATAACCTTGCGAGGAGTCCTTTTTAGATGACTTTCTGTCTAGGACGTCCTCCCTTACTCTTTTCTGCTATTGTGGGTCGATTAGATGCTGACTTAAGGAGCAGAGTATTGATGCTTTCTTTGTAGCTTGGTCATAAACCAATGAATGCTTATCATAAAAAACTTAGCGTCCAGAAACCGGAGCGACCTGTATAGAGTGTTTCACCTTGTCATATATTAAAGATGATGAAACAAGGGCTCCGTCACGTCTGATTAAGTCCAAATTAGCAACTGTTAAGACAGAGTTATACGTGATAAATATAATAGCCTTGGAAAGGACTGTAAATGAGTACGAACGTCCTCAAATTCCTTTCCGTAGAGATGTTGTGTAACAGCTCTTAAAGGTGATCTGCATAAGATAGTGAGTCTAAATTCGCTCTGAATGAAGAAATTGCCATCTCAATTGTGTCCGAGCGAATAGTGAATGACGAAGGTAAAGCCATAACTAGGTCCTTAGCCTGCTCATTCAAACACAGAGGAACTCTCTATACATCTTCCCCGTTTTCTGTTATAATCAGTAAAATTATGGAAGATGATGACAAGAAACCGTCTTACTTCTTCCCACTGGAAAGTTGAATATGGCATCTAAAAGACCTAAGACACCTGTCTAGACTTAACCGGAATAGACATGACTTCCTCTTTTTCCAGATGAAGTCAGCGTCCAACAACATGACTTCCTCTTTTTCCAGATGAAGTCAGCGTCCAATGTTTCTTGCAAGTAATTGCGGCATTCTGATTCGCTGGAACAAATTCAGGGTAGTGCTGATGGATTAAATCCATCGCAACCATGTGTTGTTCTGAAAGGGAAGGGTAATCCCCCTTCGTATCCCTTTCATCATTCGTCTGAATCAGTAGAAAATCATGGTCAGCACCATCCGACAGCTCAGGTTCTGAGACTGTCGTTGGCTGCTTCTGCACTTGCTGGGATGCTGCGATAAGCTGTGCAATCTGCGACAGCAAATCCATTACAGAGGCCAGAGGAGCAGCAGTCTTCTATTCTGGCCACCGACTGCTCCCGAGACACTGTCCGAGATGGCTCTTTTCTCCAGATGTCCCAATATATGAGGCCTCATCTCTTAGCTACTGAATAGAGCTATTTTCGAGCGGTCGCAGCATTCTGATTCTCAGGAACGAACTCAGGGAAGTATTGATGCATTAGCTCCATCGCCACCCTGTGTTGTTCCGAAAGGGAAGGGTAATTCTCCTCCAAATCCCTTTCACCATCTGACTGAATACTCACGGTCATCGGCATCTGAACGTGCAGATGACTGGACCGACCCAGCACCATCCGACAGCTCAGGTTCTGAGACTGCCGTCGGCTGCTTCTGCACTTGCTGGCATGCTGCGATGAGCTGCGCAATCTTCGACAGCAAGTCTGTTACAGAGGCCTGAGGAGCAGCAGTCTTCTGTCTTGGCCGCCGGCTGCTCCTGGGACAGTGTGTCCGAGATGGCTCTTTTCTGCGGATGTCCCGATGAATGAGGCCTCATCTCCTTGGCTACAGTATGGTGTTACTTCTTTGACGAAGAGTGGACCTTCTCGGCGATGCAGGCTGGATATCAGAAGTCACGTAGCCAAGGTGTGGTCGTGTGTGCTTGGTAGACACTGAAGAAGAAGCCGTAACCATAGCCGACCCCAGCTGTGAGCTGAACGGAGCATCCCGGAAGGGAGGTGTGGACGTATATGCTCCGACTGACGCAAGTTCCGAACCACAACATCTGACCCCAGATGTTGTTATGAAAGAGAGGGGGCTCTCTCGCTCGCGGTCCTTCAGACCTCGCCGAGCTTCTCGCTGAACTTGCCGGCTTCTTCCTCTCCGTCGTTGCAGGGTGAGCCTGTTATTATTTTATAGTGCTCGCTCTACCCTTTCTACTCTCCTCGGCCGCAACAGACACACCCAGCATCACGGTACCCACGGATGGTGTAACCGCTTCACCGGTCGAGCTAGCTGGCGACAGGGAACTGAAACCACGCTGTGGTTTATTGCCCTGTCTAATATTCATGAGCACTTTAGCCGCTAGCTCTCACCGCGAGAGGACCTGCAGTAGCCTCTCGCTAAAAAACGTACCGTGACACCCATCTCCAATGTTTGTTACCCCATGTGACACATCTTGAGCAAGAATTAGTGGGAGTACATCGACTACAAGCAAGGCAACCAACATGTAAATCAGAGGAAAGGCTTCCTCACCTTGCTTATTGAGCAATATGCTTTCATAATGAAACAAACTAAGTTGATCGTACTCCCACCAACTCCACATTAAATATTATAAAAAAGATACATAGCAAAAAACATTCAAAATATAAATCGAAAATAATTTACACAAAAAAGTCCCCAAAGGGAACGATGTGCCCAAATGTATCCCAATAGAGCCCAAGTGTGGACAAAAATTATTTTTCTATCCAAAAAATTAACTGCTACACTACCTGAATATTTAATATATCTTACAACAGTCCTACCATATAATAAATAGGAAACTACATATACAAATGGAGCGTTGTCAATGTAAACAACGTCAGAATGAAAACCGGAAACAAGACCCCAGGCAACACGGCTTGAAGTCAGTAACAGATTTTGGACCTATCCTATGTAAAGCAAGATCTTCATCAGAAGAAAAAATGATACATCAGATGTATGATGCATGACCAAAATGCCTAAACACCCCAAGGGTGAGGAAGTAACCATGGAGATATACAGAATAAACATTCTGTGTAACACGGTAAACTCCGAAGAAATTTTATAAAAAAATTTCAATAAAACAAGTCAAAAAGCTTGGGAGTTTAACTGGGGGGGATGGGGGGGGGGGGGGTTCAAGGCAGGGTAGGGAAGGAATACTTAACAAACAGTGGAAAAATCATTATCAATAATTATGACGTTAGGCCCATATCCCGAAATTGGGAACATGAACTAATTTTTATAAATATTATAAAGTTACAGCCATGAACGTTTCAAACCACCGTTTGTTTCTTCCTTCATCCAGTTCTGTCCTTGGATCCACCAAATTAACCATTGATTTGTGTCTGGCATCATTATAAACTGAGATTTAAAAGCACAGAAGTCAGTTTGTTGTTATCTGACTGAGGGCCAAACAAAGAATGATGTTGGCACCAAATCCGGTCACTTCCTGGCGTCTGTGCATGCATGGAGAGTAAATGTATAGGGGACGAGATAGGACTTCTAATTTTTGGTTTAGCATGCAAATTTTGGGGATTGGGGGGGCAAAATTTGTGTTTGGCCCTCGATATTTTGGAGTTAGCACCAGCTAAGTCTGGGCAATTGGTTGTTGTCTAAAAATATACACAAACCGGAAAATACATAATTAACGAGGGTGCACAACAGCCTGAGCAGCAACTAGAGGGCCTAAAGAAAAAAGGTACTCAGATTGCTGCTGTAGGTGGCGGTGATAAAAGGAGGAGAAAGTAGTAGCATTCCTCCAGTAAGCCACATTATTAACATCCCTGAGCAAAACAGAATCCGGAGCAGACAAACTGGAATAAGCCAGCTTGATTGTGAGACAAATCCACCTGGAAATAGAATGGGAAGAGATAGACTGCCTCCCAGGAATGAGACAGAAAGAATCTCTTCTGCCCCCTCCGAAAGAACTGAGTGCGATTAATATAAGTCTTGATCGCAGGAACAGGGCAAAGAAGAGGCCTCTGGCCATCGACAGAAGGAAGTGCCCGAATGCAAATGGGAGGAGGCACTGAGTCAGGAAGCTGATTCTTGGCCAGAGAAGAGCAATCAGTAGTGAAAGTTACACTGTTAGCCTCATTTCTGAAGAAAGCCAAATCAAAAGAAAGCACATGAAGCTCACTGACACATCTGGCAGAAGCAAAAGCTAGAAGGAAAGCAGTCTTATATGTGAGAAAACACACATTGGTCTCAGATAAAGACTCAAACGGCGCCCCATCCAAACAATGCAACACCCATGTCAAGTTCCATTTGGGTGTAAGATTCAAAGCTTGGGGCCTCTTCAGAGAAAAGTGCCGAATCAGTTTGGAGAGAAAGAGCTTATGACTGATGCACTGCTTTCCCACATGAGAGTTTCTGACAGCATAGACCTATAGCCCATAATAGTAACAGGCTGGAGGCCCTTGGAGTCAAAAAGGTATACCAGAAAATCTGCAATTTGAGCGAATGACAGATTTCGGTAATCCACATGTTGAACGGCACACCAGAGACAGAAAACTTTCCTCCTAGCAGCAAAAATCATGCCAGTGGAATTTTGTCATGATGCAGAAATCAGGGTTGGGGTATTCGTATTCAGTCGTATTCGAATACAGTTTATCAAGTATTCACATGTATTCAGTATTCACTGAATGTTATGAATACATGTATTCATATTCGTATTCAAATACATTAAAATTTGAGCATTCATGAATACATTTTGAATACTTTCTATATTTTGGAATTAAAGAACTATATACTGAATACAAGGTTTTCACAGATCAAGTCCATGGACTCCAGACAACAAATTCACACCTCATATCAATATTAAAGACTTAATAATCCCTGATATTATTCATATACCACTAAACACCTTGTCTGAAATTTATGCATTGAAAACAGACAATAGACTTAATTATCAACAAGGGCAACTCCCCTGGTCCCCCGACCAAGATGGCAAATTCAAGGGAGCTGTTAGGATGCAATTTGTTCGCAGAGCATGGCCATTTTTTAACTTGACTTGTATTTCCAACCAATTAAACCACATACTTAGTTTCGTTTCAATCAAATGATCCAAAGTAAAGTTATCATCCGGACAACACAAAAACCGTATTTTCTAAGTCGAAAAAGGGGAATAAATCCAGTAAAAATCAGTGGAGCGTGCCTATTTTCGAACTTGACCTGCATTTCTACCCAAATAAGCGGCATACTAAATTTCGTTTCAATCAAATGATCCTAACTAAAGTTATCATCCGGACAACACAAAAACTGTATTTTTTAAGTCGAAAAAGGGGAATAAATCCAGTAGAAATCAGTGGAGCATGCCCATTTTCGAACTTCACCTGCATTTCCACCCAAGTAAGACACATACCAAATTTAGTTTCAGTAAAATCATCCAAACTAAAGTTATCATCCGGACAAGGGTGTGACGGACGGACGGACACACGCACAGACGCACGCATGGACAGATGGACGGACGTACGGACACTGCTGATTACAATAGTCCCCCGAAGGGTCGGGGGACAATTAACTTGTCACAATACAACATATTTATGTAACAATGGCCACATATCCCCATGGCTTTTTAAATTGTTGAAAACATGGACAATAAAAATAAAACAAAAAAACTTGTGTTATTGGACAGAACTCAGTTATTCAATGATATTATATTCTAAAATTTTTGGATTTATTTTAAGTTTTTCTATTTATCCATTATTTCACAGTGAAAACACATATTTATTTATTTATTTATTCCTGTTTAAGGTCACCTTTGTACAGCTCAGTATGTCTAATTATAATCGGTGAAAGCACGTAAATATTATAAAGAAAATACTACTGTTGTTAGCAAACTTTCAGCTAACAGACCTCCAGGTTTAACCATGAAGTGCATTGGCTAAAACTTTACTAGTCCTTCTTATGTCGTGTCATTGCAATTGATACTTAACATTCAGGAGGAAACGCCAGTCTCTGATTCTTTAGAGGTAATCCACTCACATTTTGTGATGTGTTGTCCATGGAGAGTAGTCTAATTACTATGACACCCATAGAGTGGATTTCCCGTCAGGTAATTACTTTAGTTTTCCAACAAAGCATGGTAAGCACAATTAAAGCTTCAGCTAAAGGATCATCAGTTTAAAAATGACTTTTAACCCAACAAACAAAAAACTTAAAGGCTTTGCTATAAATACTTCTAATTTAAAAAGTATTCAAGTATTCAAAATGTATTCATGAATACACTGAAATGTATTTGTATTCGTATTCAAATACATTTGAAAATTTGTGTATTTGTATTCGTATTCGTATTCATGAAATTTCAAAGTATTCGTATTCGTATTCGATTACATTTACAAAGTATTCGCCCCAAGCCTGGCAGAAATGCACTCCACTGTTCATCTCGAAAAACCTTTACGCTGGAGAGTGGACCTGATAAAAGACAGGTATGAAGGGACAGTCTCACCAGGTTGTTGAGGTATTTCCTGGGCCGGCCCTGGGAAAGAAGGTCGCAGCGTAGAGGAAGACGAATTGGTCAATCTGCTAACAGAGGCTCGCTGCTGATTGATCCACACCCTCTGTGGAGACAGAGGAGCGATCAAAATGACCCTGCAACTGCAAGCACGAATCTTCGACAAGACGTGAGGAAACATCGGTGCAGGAGGGAAGGTATAGCCGACTCACCCTGTCCAGTCCAGAGACAGAGTGTCCACCACAAATGCTAGTGGATCTGGACAAGGGGAGATGAGGTCTCTACCTGATTATTCCAGTGAGTAGTGCTGAAACGGTTATCAGCGCAACCGGTTATCAGTGAAACCGGTTGGAAAAACTGTCAACCGGATAACTGCTATACTTATAGTTTATGGGATAGCATCAGGAAAATAAATAGTATTTGACTGCGAGACGATGGAATTCTTTTGCTGATGCAAGCATTGTCAAAGCTGCCAAAACTTTGTCGATTTACAATGATGTGTACTTGATGTAACATGAAAGGGTTAAGGTGTTAGAATGTTCAATGAACAGTTATTTCGGTCACTTGGGCTGTCAAGTTGCGGACAAATGTTTGCAACAAACTGCCAACAGTCAAGTGCACTGCAGGTTGTTTTCTGCATGGGCAGTAGTGAGGTGCCTGTCAATGTAACATAATCTTCTACAGACACATTTGACATTCTTCTCTTTGATGAGGTGTTGTTAATTGCAGATTATAATGCTGAAAAAATCTCTCAGTGCAAATAACGGTGCTTCCAAAATAAACTGACTGTTTGGTTCTTTACCAACGTGTTTCAGAAAAAACATGTTTTGATTTTATTGAACTGTCTAAAAGTATGAACATATGTCATAAAAAAACTATTTTAATTAAAATCTTATTAAACAAGAGGCCCCAGGGGGCCTGAGGGCGCTCTCCTGCCATGGTAGTCTAAATATCAAACCAGGGTCTTGACTTGAATATGCTGCATACGCCCCTCCTAAGAAAAGCATATACAACTAGATGAAGCGATTGTGCCCACACAATACACAGGATTTTCCTTCTATTTTCAGTTCCTTCACTTTTACGTCCCAAAATTGAGATAAACACATAAAAAACAGATTTTTTTTTTATTCGGAAATTTTCGAACAAAATATTTTCAGACTAAAATTTTTTTTTCTTCTTAAAATTGACCAAAACGCATAAAAAACAAAAAAGTTAAAAAATTTATAGTAATTTATATATTTTTTATACTTACCAATAACCCAGACATAGCTGGTGCAAACTCTTAAAAATCTAGGGCCAAATACAAATTTTGCCCCCCAATCCCCAAAATTTGCATCTAAAACCAAAGAAATCATGTCCTGAATGGCCCTCCATACTTCGCCTCTACTGCGCATGCGCAGTGTCAAGGACGTCCCGAAATTGGCGCCATTTATCATTCTTACAATCAGTGCCTGGTCAGCGCTATGTACTCAGCGGGGAGGTATGAGTTCCCAACTCCTGGGAGGGCCATCCCCGTCTGGGTCATTGGTAAGTATAAAAAATATATAAATTACTATAAATTTTTTAACATTTTTATACTGTACCAATGACCCAGACATAGCTGAATAGTAAAAAGGCTGGAAGGCCTAGGACATAGAGGAAAATCCAATAAGCTCAACTATATAAAATAGAGTCATCCCCTCGAGGAGAAAAGGAGTATTAGGCTTTATATGTATCTTTCTTATTTATGATAAATTAGAAAGACACAACATCCTCCATAATTGAGCATCATAACATTCATGTTCTCTATTAACATCCAGTATAATCCTTACACTAATTATTTTTAAAGTAAGCCAATAAATAAAGTTAGTCCAGAGAATAGAGACTCTTTATACTCTTTTAAAAGTGTCCGAGGATTGTATATTAACGCCCGTTTGACATGTGAGATATTCAAATGCTATACTTTAAAACTATGACATGAATGAATTTTTAAAACATAAACTTTTCACTTTAAAACCATCCCAGTAACAGCTCAGAATTACTGACTCCGGAGGAAGTATCCCCTTGTTTTCATTATAAAACAGGTGACCCAAGGGAACACCCCCCCCCCCCCCCCTTCCCCTTGCCCTGGGTCAAATAGCCCAGAGCGAAGAGGGCAACAGGACGGAGTCACTGCCGGAACAGAAAGCCTACATAACTATAGTTGCAACTGTTAAGTGAACGACATTCTGAGCAGCAGATAATGGACCTAAACAATGCAGGCCTCCAGAAATGGACTCAATATTTCTGAGATAAAAATTCGTGAATGTGGATGGCTGAGACCAATATGCAGCCTTCATTAAATCTGTAATAGCAAGAATATTAGCAGAAGCCCAAGATGCAGAAAGAGCTATTACTTCATGAGCCGAAATCTTAAGCACAGACTGCTGAGTTAAAGATAGATTATCATAAGCAGTACCGATAGTTAATTGAATCCATCTAGCAATAGAATGGACCGTAATGTCCTTTCTATTAGGCATCAGAGACAGAAGAAGCTTTACGTTCTTACTGATAAACTGAGATCTGTTTATAAATACATAAAGCTCTAACCGGACAGAGTAAAGGCCTATGCTCGTTCGAAGACGGAAGGGCCCTAATAACAATAGGTTCCGGATATTAGTTAGGAGCCTAATTCTTAACAAAAAATCCAACATTAGTAGTAAAGGTAATAGTGTTCCCGATACTACGAAAGTGAGAATAGTCCACCGATAGTGCATGAAGCTCACTGACTCTTCAGCAGAAGAGAAAGCTAAGAGAATTGCTGTCTTAAAAGGCCAGAATTTGAAATCTACTGTCTCAAGAGGCTCAAATGGTTTTCTTTTAGTTAATAAGAACCCAAGCTAAATTCCATTTAGGAATTAATCTAAGGATTCTAGGTCTATTTATCGAAAAGTTTCTAACTAACTTAGATAAAGAGACATTAGACTCAAATGTAAACTATCATGGTGTGCATAGGTATCAGATAACATAGACCTATAACCTTTAATAGCAACAGGCTGCAGTTGATCTCGTCAAACAAGTATACTAGAAAGTTTGCAATGTCTGGTACGGAGGGATCAAAAATATCAACATAATGATCCCTACACCAACGATGGAAGACCTTCCACTTTAGCCGCATAGTATAGCGAAGAGGAGGTCCTCCTACAGTTAGAAATCGCGTCCACTGCTCGTCCTGTACAATGCTTGCCGAGCAGGAAGGACCGCACAACGGAATACGTTAAGGTTGAGACCTTGCGGGTTGTGATGAAGTTGACACGATTTCCCCAGCGAAAGAAGATCCTCTCGTGGAGGAAGTTTTTGCGGTAAGTCCCACAGCAGACACCTGAGTAAATTTATCCAGGGTCGCTGTGGAGCCAGAGATGCTACCAACAGAATTGTATTGTGAATGTTTTATCTTAGCAATATTTGCTGAATCAACAGCGCTGGAGGATACGCATATCCTATCATTCCGTCCTACGTGATCGATAGAGTGTTAACTATATATGCTCGGAGATCCGGATATGGTGACACATACGTCTGCAACTGATTGTTGAGTTGTGTCGCAAATAAGTCTATCATTGACCGCTCCCATTGGTAGCAAATCTGATTGAATACCTGTTTGTTGAGAGTCCATTCTGACGGCAACAAGCGACCCTTTCGTGAAAGGGAGTCTGCTAATACAATCAGACGACCCGGAATATGACGGACCGAAGTAGAACTTGGTGTTCTAGAACAAACAGAAGGATTCTTTCCGTTAAATTGAATAACGGAACAGAATGAGTGCCTCCCTGGTTCCGGATATACGCAACTACTGTTGTATTATCGGACAGGATTTGGACATGCGTTTCTGAATAATGTTCATCCAATGACGTAGTGCAAGCCAAAATAACATAATTTCTTGGAAGTTAAGTGCTTGCTTAGAAAACTACGGAACGCAAAGACGCTGGCACTTCGAATCCTGTTGGAATCAATGTTGTACCCCAACCTGTTTGACTGGCATCCGTCATAATAGTAAAACACGGATCCGGCAACTGCAGTGGAACTCTTTGAGTCAACCACCGAATGTTTGCCCAAGTCTGAATCTCTTGTTACACTTGATTGACAAGAGAACGTGTATATCGAGCAATTCATAGATTGCCGAAAGGTTGCCGTCGAAGAGAAGCTTCTCCGAGACCGAAGCGACTCTGAGAGAGTTCTTCACCTTACTATCCACGCGCGTGGATGTAGCTAGGGCTGCGTCACATCTAACCAACTCCAGGTTGCCACTGAAGGGCGGAGTTATACGTGGAAAAACTACTGCCCTTGAAAGAAATCTCATTGAGGATCATATCCTGGAATTCTTTCCCTTGAAGACGTAATGATAACGCCTCAGTAAGGTGGTCTGCGTATGATAAAGCGTCTAAGTTAAGTCTGTTAGACATCATTGTCGTTTCCAACGTCGTGGTTGGAATTGACATATCTCGCGATAAAGACAATACCCAGTCTTCAGCCTCGTCGTCTAGACGCAGAGGAACTCTCGGTATGCCCTGTCCTGCCATTTCAAATTTATTCCTAGAATTGATGAAAGGCAGATTTAGAGCATTTGCGGACAAGAAACTAGACTAGCCTGTTTTGGTAGCAAGCTTATAAATAGCGTCGTTCAATAATTCAAAGTTTCTAGGGACATTATTGGACTGTGTCGGCATCTCAGGGACGATGTCCCTGAACCGATCAAAAACTTTGTGTCCAATGACGCTATTAGTCTCTTATCCAGCATCGCAGCATTTTAGTCCGACGGAACAACCTCTGGAAGATAATGCCGGAAGAAATGTATGGCTGCTTCTGTTGTTCCGAAAGGGAAAGCTCGAAATCGTCCGAATCCCTTTCGCCATCCTGTCGGACCCTATGAAGTGCTCGGTCGTCCGTACCTGATGCTACAGCGGAGCGAACCGACCCAGCGTCGTCAGATTATTCCTGATCCGACAGAGATTCTGTCATTTGCTGGGATGCTGCGATAAGTTGTGCTATTTTGGATAGCACGTCCGTCACTGAGGCCCATGGAGAAGCGGTCTTACGATGCTTTGCCGCTGGAAGCTCCGTGTACGTTACCCCGTGCATACTTCTATTATGCAAGCGACCGGAGTTTACAGGCCTCGTGTCCCTTGGCTACCGGATGGCGTGACCTGTTCGCCGTGGAATACCTGAATGACGAAGCTGGCCGGATACTCGTGGTCACGTAGCCAAGGTGCGGTCGTGTGCGCTGCCGTGAGGATGAGGAAGCCTTATCGACAGTCTCTCGGACTGTCTATATAATGGAGCGTCCCGAGCGGTGGACATATGCTCCGAATGCGAAACGTTTGTACCACAACATCCGGTCCCAGTTGTTGTTGTACAAGAGAGGGACCTCTCTCGCTCGCAGCCCGGACGGACCTGGACGAGCTAGGAACCGGACTAACAGGCTTCCTCCGATCTCACCTCTGATCCGTCGTCACTGGGTGTGTACTATTGTCTATTATAGTGCTCGCATCACCCAAATCTCCTTCCTGGACCACAACAGACGAACCCGACTGCCGAACCATTCGATGAATGGACGCTACACCGGGTGAGCTAGCGAATGTCAACGCCGTCGATCCTACCAGGGACCTCTTAGACGATTGACGTATTTCCATGAGCACTTATTGCCGCTAGCTCTTCATTTAACTATGACGACAGAGGCACACTTTTGAAAGACATCATGGTAACTTTTGCGAACAAGAAACCAGACTTGCTTGTTTAATAGCAAGCATAAATATATATAGCATCGTTCAATAATTTGAAAGTTCCTGTGACATTATTGGACTGTGTCGGAAACTGAGGGACGATGTCCCTGAACCGATCAAAAAATTCTTGTGTCCACCGACGCTATCAGTCTCTTATCCGGCATCGCAGCATTCTGGTCCGACGAAACAACCTCTAGAAGACAAAGCCGGATGACATGTACAGTAGCTTATGTTGTTCCGAAAGGGAAAGCTTGAAATCCTCCGAATCCCTTTCGCCATCCTGTCGGACCCTATGAAGTTTTTGGACGTCCGTACCTGATGCTTCAGCGGAGCGTACCGACCCAGCGTCGTCGGATATTACATGATGCGACAGAGATTCTGTCGTCGCTGGGATGCTGCGATAAGATGTGCTATTCGGGATAGCACGTCCGTCACGGAGGCCTGTGGAGTAGCGGTCTTACGATGCTTTGCCGCTGGAAGCTCCATGTACGTTGACTCCTGCATACTTTTCTTATGCGAACGTCCGGAGTCTACAGGCCTCGTGTCCCTGGCTACCGGATGGCATGACCTGGTCGCCGTGGATTCTCTGATTGGCGAAGTTGGCTGGATATCCGAGGTCACGTAGCCAAGGTGCGGTCGTGTGTGCTGCCATGAGGATGAGGAAGCCTTATTGACAGTCTCTCCGGACTGTCTATATAACGGAGCGTCCCGACGGCGGACGTATGCTCCGAATGCGAAACATTTTGTACCACAACATCTGGGGCCAGATGTTGTTGTACGAGAGAAGGGCCTCTCTCGCTCGCAGCCCGGATGGACCTGGACGAGCTAGGAACCGGACTACGGTCTAATAGGCTTCCTCCGTTCTCTCCTCTGATCCGCCGTCACTGGGTGTGCACTTGGTTGATTTATAGTGCTCGCATCACCCAAAACTCCTTTCTGGACCGCAACGGACGAACCCGGCTGCCGAACCATTCGATGAATGGACGCTACACCGGGCGAGTTAGCGGACGTCAAAGGCCGTCGATCCTACTAGGGACCTCTTAGGCAATTGACGTATTTCCATGAGCACTTTGCCGCTAGCTCATCATTAATTGTGACGACGGAGGCACACATTTGGAAGATATCATGGATACATCACCCTGTTCTTGTTCGGCTGAAATAGAGATTGATAAACTAGAGTGACCCTCCGGAGAAAGGACCGGCATGGCCATTTCCCCGCTAACATACCATGACACACGCTTCCCATGTTGTCATCGAAATTAACACATACTGAACAGGAGTTAGTGCGATTACACTGACTACATTTATACAATGATTATGAAAGTCAGAGGAAGATTTCCTCTTATTACAATTGAACAATATCCTTTCATTGTGAAAAGAATACAAAGTCCTAGTACTCGCACCAACCCCTGAAAACAAAACTACATAATAACATGATCCATTAACATAGAAAAAATAATCGAAATCAAAAAATTTTTTGAAAAAATACTTTTTCAGAAAAGCCCAAGTTTCTGAAAAGTAACGTTGAGCCCCAATGGATCCCAAGCCTAAGTGTGGACAAAAATTTTAAAAATATTTTTAAAAATTAATGCAACACTTACGAATAATAATAATGTATCCAGTTATGATTAAACTAACACAAAGACAAGAAATCCCCCTCCGCAGAGGCTGTTGTCAATGTAAACAAGAAGTGTAAAAACACCAGAAACATGACTCCAGGCACTGATAACCCTGGCCCGAAATCAGTTACCAATAATACACTATCTGATGCAAAACAGAGACTTCCAGGGAAGAAACTGCAGAACATCAGATGGTAGATGCAGAACACTACGCCTAAACACCCATGGGTGTAGACGTAAACATGGGGAAAAGAACAGAATTCATTCTGTTATCCAGCTAAAATTCCCAAGAAATTTTAGTAATAATATTACAGAAAATATACCAAAAGCATGGAAGAATAGCAAGGGGGGACTTAAGGAAAGGGAGAGAGGAAAACGCTGAACAAGCAGTGTAACTTTATAGCAAGAATGACCACAACAGGCCCATGCCTTGAAAATAGGTAACTTAACATAATTTCATTAAAAAATTTTAAGTTACAGCCCTGATTATTTTCTGTCACTCATTTTTCCTCTCCTCCTTCTATTTCCTCCTTAGATCCACCATTTCTCTAATATTTATGTGTCTGGCATCATTTAAACTGAGATTTACAAGCACAAAGATCAGTCAGATGTTAACTGATGAAGGGCCAAACAAAGAATGATAAATGGTGCCAATTTCGGGACGTCCTTGACACTGCGCATGCGCAGTAGAGGCAAAGTATGGAGGGCCATTCAGGACATGATTTCTTTGGTTTTAGATGCAAATTTTGGGGATTGGGGGGCAAAATTTGTGTTTGGCCCTAGATTTTTAAGAGTTAGCACCAGCGATGTCTGGGTCATTGGTACAGTATAAAAATACTAATTTTTGGATTTTGGTCCAAAATTTTCAGTCACACCCGGCCCCCAAATTTTCAGTGTAAAAAAAAAATTTTTTTTTGTCTTAAAATTGACCAAAATGCAAAAAAAACACAACAAAAATTTCCAGATTTTGGTCCAAATTTTCTAAGTCCGGAACGGGACCCCAAATTTTCAGCCTAAATATGAACCCAGGGACTTGGCTTGAACAAACTTGAATCTCACCTCCCTAAGGATGCTGCATACCAAATATCAAAAGATTCTTATTGGAAGATCTGAAGAAGAAGATTTTTAAAGAATATTCCTCATACTGTACGAATTTAAACATTTGGGCTCCCATAGAGAGCCCAAATATGGACCAGGGAATTGATTTCAATAAACATGTGAAACAATCTTCTAAAGATGTTATATGTGAAATTTGAAAGCTTTTGGAGCAGTGGTTTGGGAGAAAAGTAGTCTTACATGTTTTTCCCATTACCCACAGTGTTAAAAATAAAAAAATGCAGACTGAGCACTTTTTCAAAGTCCCAAAAAAGTACCCCATGATAAAACCGATAGCAATTGTTTTTGACCATTCCATTCTATTGGTCCTAAGGAAGCTTCACACCAAATAAGAATTCTCAGTGCCGTGTAGTTTTGGAGATATGGGCGTTTTAATTTCTTTCTATTTTTAGCTCCTGCGGTTCCCATGGGGCAACAGGAGAAAAAATTGGGGCATAAATTAAGTACTTATGACCCAATAAGGCCTCATATCAAATTTGGTTCAAATCTGCCTCTCGGTTTGGAAAATAAAGATTTTGGGAGTGGCAAAAATTCTTGCCCCTCCCATAACAATGGCAAATACAGCCTCACAAACTTCTCTTGAACAAATCTGAGTCTACACCTCAAAAGGAAGCTGCACACCTAATATCAAGTCTCTGCTACTGCTGGTTCATGAGAAGAAGATTTTTTAAGATTTAAGCACACTTTTTGGGTGTGGCCTTACCAAGGGGCGAGGCAACTTGATTTGAACAAAATCAAATTGCGATGTCATAACAAACTATTATCTCAAATATCAATTAAATTGATTCAGCGGTTTGGGAGGAGAAGACGCAAACACCATGTTCATTGATGACGGACAGCGGACGGTGAGTGATCACTATAGCTCTTCTGACTGAAAGTCAGGTGAGCTAAAAATTTGTTTTTCAATGGTCAATGTCAGACGAGGGGGTCTCGGACGGTTGTTTTGTATACAGGAGGTGTTTCGTACACTGACTGTTTCGTATACAAAAGATGTTTGGTACATATATCAAAGGATGTTTCGTATACAGGCAAATTTTATAGGGTTTTTAAGTATTTTTTATATGAAATAATAGACTACTTACTTTTCTAAGGTATTATAATCCAATATAAACAAGAAGGAAGTCAACGCCCTAAAGCTCACCAACATTCCTCTTTGATAGTAACTTTGGCAAACACAAGAACTGTGTCAAACAATCTCATAATATGTGACAAACTGACCTAAACACAACCTCTTAAAAGTAAAACACAGAAACTGACATAAACACTAAGTTAAACATGAAATTCTGAGCTAAACAGAAAACTAAACGTAAGTAAAAAATAAATAAAAAAGTTAAGAGAATGGTTTAAAACACATAAGGTGAGGGTTAAATAGCGGTAGAATGATAATAAGCACCATATAGAAGCAATATAAAGGCCATGGGATGAAAAGGGTGTCGGCAGCTGCCCTGAACAGAAACGTTAACACACTGAAAATGTCGATGTGTGAGCTAAACAGAGAACTCAACGTTCAAATGTTGAAGAGAAATTTGAATTGAAATTCAGTGGTAAGGGTGAAACCATGGTACAATGATAATGAAGAACATATATGAGGAATATAAGTGCCATGGGAAGAGAAGCACAGCAGCTGACCTAAACACTTAGTTAAACATGAAATTCTGACCTAAACAGAAAACTAAACGCAACTAAAAAGGTCAAGAAAAATGTTTAAAATGCAGGGTATGAGGGGTTAAATCATGGTAGAATGATAATAATCATCATATAGCAGCATTATAAAGGCCATGATATGGAAACAGGGCAAGTAAGTGACCTAAACAGAATCTTTAACATTATTGGACACGTACGCTGACGTCGACGCTGATCGATCGAGCCATGCCATAAGCTCACACAACTAAAGTTGGTGAGCTAAAAATGCCCACCCACATTTGAAATATCATGGAACAGAATTTAATACCTCCAACACCACCACAATATGTCGTACATTAGAAAATATTGTTAGGAAATAAAATGAACTGCAGCCTGTAAAAACATCTTTCTTTGATGAAAAACCAAAACATTATGATGTGGTCTCATTGATGATTAATCAGCATCGATCAGTTCTTATGATATGTAATCACAGCACTGTCATTACACTGGAGTCATAATTAGCACATTAACACATTAAAATGATTAATTTTCAGTACAACACTTTTTTATTACTACAATGTTAAATTCCTAGAAAATCATCATGTTGGGACCCCCAAAACCCCTCCCCCCTCCCCTGGCCTTAACCTTAGTTTAAGGAAGACAACTTACTGAGATGTCATGTAAGGATTACACTACGTATGCTAAGGAGGTGACTTGAGAATTCAAAGTCCTATGCCCCATCCTTAGCATACGCCTACTTATAATTATAATAAATATTTTTCAGTATGTTCTATTTGTATACTGCACAAAGTCCGACTTATCTTTGTAGAATTTTACATGTGTATCATTCCAGTATGTTTTGTATTTAAATAAATATGTTATTGCAATAAATCTGTTATTTTTACATACGGGTTGTTATCTTTACTTGGCTCAAGACAGTCATAACCCTGTGTACGAAATATCCTAGCTTGGAGTACAAAACGTCCTAAACGGTTTGTGTATGAAACGTCCTAAATTACCATGTACAAAAAGCCCATGTATGAAACGGCCAGCTCCCCTCTCGGACAATGGGACATATAATAATTTCTTAACACACCCCTTTCATGACTCGCAACATATTCCCGCCATATGTACCTAATATCAACGACAATCATCCCTCACCTCAAATGCATACCCATGGGAACAAATGGCACACGCAAACTTTGTTTCAGGTGTGCGGCATGCCTTGTGTCTGTGATTTTCAAATGGCAAGGCCTGGTTTTGTGACTGGGCAATGCAGGTTGACCACAGTTACGATGTATCATCACTATTATGTGGGACCATTGCAGTTATATAAATGCAGTCATATAAATTGTTAACGTTTGTTTGCACATCGGCGATTTCTGTTGGTACTGGATGGTGTTCGTTTGTTTTTGTTTTGCGGAAATCAAGTGGCAGTGTTTTTAACTGTTTTCTCTCCATTCTTTACTGATTTTGCATCGCAGATATTGCAATAATACCAGTGGTTGAAATTAATGGATATCCGGTTGAAATCCAGTTATGCCCGATGGTTAGCCGGTTCCAAAAATAGGCCAACCATTTCAGCACTACCAGCGAGTGGCGAAAAGGTCGATAAGAGGACGACCCCACCATTCGCAAATCATCTGAAACACTGAATGATGGAAAGGACACTGTCTCGTTGGGACAGGGAGTCGGCTAGGACGTTTAGACATCTGGGGATGTGCCAAAATGGCCACCCGAGCATGAAATCCATCGTTAACAGGAGAAGATCCTGAGATAGCCGATACATGGGAATCAAATGCATGCCCCCGATTCCGGATGTAGGCCACCACTAAGGGGCAGGACCATGTGATTTGACAGGTGAGAGGATCCATTGCTGAAAACTTAATAGAACAGTAAGGAGCTCCTTCTGGTTGATATGGAGGGCCACCTGCTCTCGGTCCTACTCGCTGTGAGCAGACAGACTGAGAGGACCTAACGTAGCACCCCAGCCTCAATTGCTGGCATCCGCTGTTAGGATGCAATCGGCCGGAGGAAGATCCAACGGAATAGCCTGAGTCAACCAAGGAACATTGGTCCAAGGGCAGAGGTGACAATGCAAGGACCAAGGAATAGAAAGTTCCAGGTCCAGAGGATCCACATTTGGACGCTAGTGATCCAACAGGAAGTGCTGGAGAGGTCGGACAAACAAGCAACCCAGTGGAATGAGATCCGTCACCAAACTGCAAAGGCTCAGCAACCGAAGGAAAGTCCTGGCCATGACCGAAGAGGGTTGGAGCAGGTCCCGGGTCAAGGTGGAAAGGATCAACGCCCAAGCCTTGGGAACAGATACCACATTGTGAAAGGTGGCGAAATCCATGCCCAAATGACGAAATTGCTGAGAAGGAATTAGATCTGATTTCACGCAGTTGACTCCGAAACCCAGAGATGCTAGCAGGCCAAGAATTTATCGGACATCGGATTCCAGAACGGCAGCATTGGGGTGCCATTGGAGGATGCCGTCCAGGTAGGCCAACGAAGTCACAGTCAACTGAGTACAATGAAAAGCATGTACATGTGACATCAGTCGGGTGAAGGCCCAAGGAGCCAGGTACAAACCGAACGGGAGAGCTTTCAACAGAAAGGCATGATCCCGAAACGAGAACCGAAGGTATTTCCGTGACTACAGGTGAATGGGCACATGGAAATAGGCATCCTTCAGGTCGATACTGGCTGCAAAATCGCACTGATGAATTGACCGTCAAACCGACCTGAAAGTCTCCATGCTGAAACGAGGTGCTATGATGGACTCGTTCAGGATACTCAGATCGATGACAGGATGAAGCTGGCAACTGGAGACGAATCCAGGTGAGGACCTTCATTTGCAGCCTCAATGAGGCCCCGAAAGGAGAAACCACCCCCTTGAGAAGCAACAGAGTCCTGAGACTTTCCTCCCTGAGGCTGCCAGTGAGCCTGGCCACGTCAACGCTTCTTCTGAGCAGCAGGAGCAGACGTAGCTGAAGGCACAGCCTGCGTGACAGACGTGGTTGACTGGGCACTTGGCAGGCTTGGAATGACCACCACCTGTGGCAGCAGGTTGGTCCAGCTGCCGTAACAAAAGCTGATCCTTCGAATGACAAAGAACCTCGACAGCACATATAGAACCATGGAACAGCTGAGATCCAACCAAAGAAGCAGACCTCAAAACAGCACGCTGCTCAGAAGGAAGAGATGGAGAAGTGTCCAACATTAAATCCCAGAGTGCAAGCTCCAAATTGACCATGTTGCAGGTGTGAGCGTGAGTCATGTTCATAAGATCCTGAGACAAAACATGCAAAGGCACCTGAGCATCATCAAACTTCCCTGGCGGGATATAGGGGGCCCATCGCCTTCAAGGAAATTGTCATCCTCTGTGGCCGAAGAGACATCGCCCAACTCAGGCTGACCAGCAGGAACCTCCTGTGAATGCTGAACATCATCCAAAGGGCCAGGTGAGGAAGCTCTGTAACTGACCAAAGGAGGTTGTGCCTCAGGAGGCACAGGGAAGCCAACTTGAGGGTTGCTGGAAAGCAACCGGGTGAGTGCCAGACTTGGGACATGGTGAGAAATCACTGGAGGAAGGTCCCTTGAGTGACAGCTAACAGGAGCCGTCACTGGCCTCTGCCGAACAGATGGCTCTGGATGCCAATGTCCCAGCTCCGTCCTGCTGATTGGCTCACAGGCAGGGGAAGGAGGAACAACAAACGATTCGCCTGACAAGGAACAAGGAATCGCCGCCAAAGTGCTGAGTGCCCAACCGGCCAAGAGTAAATCTAGCCAGATGAGACAGGATGCATCTTGGCATCCAGACCTTGGAAGGACTCAACAACCTGAGCTGATTGCAGAGGGCGCAAAATCCCAGAGCTAGAAAGCTCGACTGGGTTGCTGACAAACGCGGCCGGGCAGTCACTGTGGGATGAACGTCTGGCAAGAAGCCAAAAACAAAATCTAAAGCTTCCCCAAGACTGACAAGGAGGGCGAATCGCCTTCAAGGATAAATGACAAATTTTAAGTAATTTGTATATTTTTTATACTTACCAATGGCCCAGACTAGCTGGTGCTAACTCAAAAATTAATCCATGGCCAAACACAAATTTTGCCCCACAATCCCCAGAATTTGCATGCAAAACCGAAAAATTCAAGTCCTATCTGGTCCTCCATACTTTTGAGATCTGCGCATGCGCAGTATCCAGGAAGGAACCGAAATTGGTGCCAACCATAATTCTTTCTACAGATTGCCCGTTAAATGTTATAAACAGCGGGGAGGTATGAGTGCCCACTCATGGGAGGGCCATACCAGTCTGGGCCATTGGCAAGTATAAAAAATATACAAATTACTTATAATTTATCATATTTTTATACAACAATCAATGACCCAGACTAGCTGAATCTGAAAAAGGCTGGAGGGTCTAGGACTTAAAGGAAAATCCAATCTCTCAATTACTTCAGTAAAGGATAGCTCCTACAGGAGAATAGGAGAAGATAGGAATTATATATGTCTTTCTTCTTTACGAGAAAAGAGAAAGGCATAACACCAACTATGTAATTGAGTATTACATAATATATAATTCTCCATTTAATGCCAGCATAACCCATTATGTTAATTTGGTGAAGGAAAACCAATATATAAAGATAGTCCAGAGAAGGAGTCTCTTCAAACTCATTTAAAAGTGTCCGAGGATTGTATATTAACGCCCGTTTGACACGTGACATACATAAATGCTTCACACCGAGCCACACATTAAAACCATCCCAGCACCGACTTAGGACTATTGACACCGGAGGAGGTCTTCCCTTACTTTTCACTATAAAGCCAGATGATCATAAGGGAAACCCCCCAACTCCCCTTCCCCTTGTTCTGAGTTAAACTTCCTCAGAACGAAGAGGGCAGCAGAACAGCGTCAGTGCTGGAACGGGTTGCCTAAAGACCTTATAGATGTAACCATTAGTGGACGACATTCTGAGCAACAGAAAGAGGATCCAAAGATCTAAGGTCACTGGAGATGGACTCTAAATTTCTCAGGTAAAACTTGGTAAATGAAGAGGGCTGTGTCCAGTACTCCGCCCTCATGAGATCAGTAATGGCGATACTGTTGGAATAAGCCCAAGAAGTGGGCAGTGCTCTAACCTCGTGAGCTGATATCTTATTAACAGAACTTTGATACAAAGATAGATTTTCATAGGCAATGCGTATTGCCAACTGAATCCATCTAGCGACAACATGAACAGAAATATCCTTTCTGTTAGGAATCAAAGAAAGAAAGAAACGTTTTCTTCCCTTTCTAACGAAATCTGATTGACGTTTATAAATGTGCATAGCTCTGACTGGATACAGCAAAGGTCTACAGTTATCGGAGGATGGTAAAGCCTTAATGACAGTAGGCTCCGGCCACTTGTCTGGAATCTGATTCTTAGCCAAAAACCCCACTTCCGTAGTGAGGGTAATGGTATTATTACTGACACTTCTAGCAGATGCAAAGACTAAGAGAAACACCATTTTATGGGTGAAGAATTTGAACTCTACGATGTCCAATGGCACAAAAGGAGATTCTTTGAGCTTCAACAGAACCCAAGCCGAATTCCACTTAGGAATTAATCTGAGGATTCTAGGTCTATGGATAGAGAAATTTCTAACTAGCTTGAATAATGAAGTATTTGATCCAATAGTCAAGTTATCATTATGAGTGTAAGTATCTGATAACATAGACTTATAGTCCTTAATAGTGACGGACTGCAGTTTGAGATCGTCAAACAAGTAGTCCAGGAAATCAGCAATATTTGGTATGGACGGATCGTATACGTCTATCAACTGATCCTTACACCAATGGAAGAAAATCCTCCACTTCGCCGCATAGTTCAACGAAGAGGAGGCCCTCCTGCTGTTAGAAATTGCGTCCACTGCACATCCTGTAAACCATTTCCCGTACAAGAAGGACCGCACAACGGAAGTACATGAAGGTTGAGACCTTCTGGGTTGTGATGCAGTGCTCATGACTTCCCCTGAAAAAGAAGGTCCTCTCATGGAGGAAGCTTCCGGGGAATGTCCCATAACACACACCTGAGAAGACTGATCCAATGTTTCTGTGATGACAGAGGTGCTACTAGCAGAATTTTGCAACGAGACTGTTTGCTCTTCAACAGAATCTGCTGAATCAACGGAGTTGGAGGATATGCATATCCTATCATTCCGTCACATGAAATTGACAGAGCATCTACTGCATACGCTCGATGATCTGGACATGGCAACATGAACGTCGGTAACTGATTGTTCAGGTGTGTCGCAAAAAGATCTATCATGGGACGATCCCAATGGTAGGAAACCTGTCGGAATATTCGTTTGTTGAGAGTCCATTCTGATGGCAACAGGCAACCTTTCCGAGAGAGCGAGTCTGCTAGTACGTTCAGACGACCCGGTATATGACAGACAGAGAGATGAACGACATGATTCATGACATATAGCAGAATCCTCTCCACTAATTCGCATAATCGAATCGAATGAGTGCCGCCTTGGTTCCTGAGGTAAGTAACTACTGTCGAATTGTCCAACAGAATTTGGACGTGGACGTTCGCTATTAGGCGAATCCAATGTTGAAGTGCTAGCCATATTGATGTACGACCTCTTCTCATTTACGATGAAACTGAGACATCAGAGTAATAGAAGCAGACTCTGAACAACGTTCTGAAGTATAATTCTGTTGCCGTATCTCTGCAGAATGTCGTCCAAGTAAGCCGACGTTACCGCAGACGAATGAGCTTGGAAGTATGACATTACCAAGTGAATGCCCAGGGAGCCAGGTTCAGACCCAAGCACACTGCTCAGAACTGATAAACCTTCCATTGTACGGCGAGCCACGATAAGCTTGTTTATCCAGCTCAAGTCTATTACCGGTCGGAACGAGCCGTCTGGCTTTGGTACGAGGTACAGGTGAGTGTAAAAATCCTGAGAATTTTGATTCTCGACGACCTATATTGCTTCCTTTAATAAGAGAACCTGTACCTCCGCTAGGAGAGACTCTCTTTTGAAAGGATCCGACGGAAGATTTGTCCAACGCTGATATCTCGTTAGTGGGGGTTTTGCTCGGAATGATAGCCGTAAGAGAGACGTTGCTCTGGTAAGGTGATCTGCAAAGGACATTGTATCCAAATTCGCTCTATTCGATGAAATTGCAGTTACCATTACATCTGAGCGAATGCTGAATGATGTAGGTAAGGATATATCTAAATCCCTGGCCTGCTCATCCAAACTCAGTGGAGCTCTCTGCACATCTTCTCCAACCATTTTAAATGAACGTGGTCCAAGGAACTGTATATTTATGGAAGATGTTGACAAGAAACCACCTCTTTTCCTCGCACTCGAGAGGTTAAATATGGCGTTGTCTACATGGACGAAGGCCTGCGACACCTGCCTAGACTGAACCGGGAAAGAACTTCTTCCTTCCTCCGTATAAAGTCTGCGTCTAGAGATGTCAGCCGTTTCTCTCTTGTTGTCGCAGCTTGCTGATTCGGTGGAACAAACTCAGGGTAGTATAGATGGATAAAATCCATTGTAACCATGTGATGTTCCGAAAGGGAAGGGTAATCCTCTTCCTTATCCTTTTCACCATCCAAGTGAATCAGTTGAGAATCTCAGTCCATTACATTTGAACAGACGACTGGAATGCCCAGCACCGTCCGACAGCTCAGGTTCTGAGTCTGAGGGAGGCTGCTCCCACACTTGCTGGGGTGCTGCGATCAGCTGCGCAATCTGCGACAGCAAGTCCGTCATTGAGACCTCAGGAGCAGCGGTTTTCTGTTTCTTAGCCGCTTGCTGTTCCTGGGACAGCGTTCGGGAGATGGATCTCTTCTCCGAACATCTCGATGATCGAGGCCTCGGATCCTCAGCTACTGGATGGTCCAACTTTATGGGCGAAGAGTGGCTCCTTCTTCGCGCAGCTGGTTGGATATCCGAAGTCGGGAAGCTATGATGCGGTCGTGTGTGCGTAATGATCGTAGCGGAAGAAGCCGTGACTGTAGCCGAGGCCGGCTGCAGTCTAGTCGGAGCGTCCCAAGCAGCAGATGTGGACATATGCTCCAACCCATGCAAGTTTTTCATAACAACATCTGGCCCCAGATGTTGTTGGGTCAGAGAGGGACGTCTATCACTCGTGGCCTTTTCAGACCTTGAAAGCCTATCGACAAGAAACTTGCTGGCTTCCTCCCTAGTTCTGCTGTTGCTGGGTGAGCCTGTTTTGTTTTTAAGGTGCTCGCTCTACCCACTACACTTCCTTCGACCACAACGGACATACCCGGTGTCATGGCTCTCACGGACGGAGTAACCGCTTCACTGGTCGAGCTGGCTGCTGGCAAAGGATTAAGACCACCGCCCAGTGGCCTTATCTCTTGCCTAATATTCAAGAGCACCTTAGCAGCTGGCTCTGTTTGCTTATCAGAGTGCAACGACGGTAGCACACTTTTGGTAGGTGTCACATTACCATCACCATGTTCTTGTTCCTCTGAAAAAGAAACTGAAAAACTTGAATGAACTTGCGGCGAGAGTACCGACATCGGCCTCTCACCGCTAACAACATACCATGACACCCGCATCCAACATTTGTCATCCCAATCAACACATGTAGGACAAGAATCCATAGGAGTTCATCGACTGAAGGCAAGGCAACATGCATGTAAATCTGAGGAAGACTTCCTTGCCTTGCATTTTGAGCAATAAGCTTTCATGATTAATCAAAACTAAGTCGATCGTACTCCCACAAACTCCACAATAAATATATAATAAAGATACATAATAATCAACAATCAAAATCGAAATCGAAAAATTAAATTCAAAAAATATTTCGAAAACATTTTGACAAAAGCCCAAGTTCCCAAAGGGAACATGAAGAGTCCAAGGGTATCCCGATAGAGCCTTAGTGTGGACAAAATTCCAAAAACTATTGCTACACTACCGGAATATTAAATAATGTATCTTTCAACAATCCTACAGGAATAATAACTAAATACTACATATATTTAATGACGTTGTCAATGTAAACAACGTCAAGGAAAAAAAAACGGAAACAGGACATCATCAGGCACAGAAAAAAGGCCCAAAGTCATTAACAGATTTTTTAAAGCTACCAGATGTAAAGCAAGATCTTCAAATGAAGAAAAAACGATACATCGGATAGAAGATGCATGACCCAAACAACCGAACACCCCTAGGATGAGGACGTAACCATGGGGATAAACAGAATAAACATTCTGTTATACATGTTAAACTCCCAAGAAATTTAATAAAAACTTTCAATGAAAGTTAAAAAATTTATAGTAATTTATATATTTTTTATACTTACCAATGACCCAGAATTAACTCTGGGTTAACTCTCAAAATCCAAAAATTAGATGTCTTATGTGGTCCTCCATACTTTTATCCACTGTGCATGCGCTGTGTCAAGGAAGTCCGAAATTGGAGCCAAATCCTCATTCTTACAACCAGTGCCTGGTAAGTGTTATGTAATCAGCATGGAGGTATGAGTTCCCAACTCATGGGAGGGCCATCCCCGTCTGGGTCATTGGTAAGTATAAAATATATATAAATTACTATAAATTTTTTAACATTTTTATACTGTACCAATGACCCAGATTTAGCTGAATAGAAAAAAGGCTGGAGGGCCTAGGACATAAAGGATAATCCAATGGACTCAATTACATGTAAACAGAATTATCCCCTCAAGGAGAAGAGGAGAACAGGCTTTACATGTATCTTTCTTGTTTATAGCAAAAAAGAAAGACACAATACCATTCCGTAATTGAGTACAATAACATCAATGATCTCTATTAACATCCAGTATAACCCATTATACTAATTTATTAAAGGAAAGCCAATAAATAAAGATAGTCCAGAGAATGAGACTCTTTATACTCATTTAAAAGTGTCCAATGGATTGTACATTAATGCTCGTATGACACGTGACATATACAAATGCTTCATACCGAGCCACACTTTAAAAATATTACATAAATGAGATAGATTAGCTTTACACTTTAAAACCATCCCGGCACCGGCTCGGAATTACTGACTCCAGAGGAGGTATTCCCTTTCTTTTCACTATAAAGCAGGTGATATAAGGGAACACCATCCCCCTCCCCCTTCCCCTTGCTCTGAGTCAAATACCCCAGAACGAAGAGGGTAGCAGGACAGAGTCACTGCCAGAACAGAAAGCCTGCATAACTATAGTTGCAACTGTTTAGTGGACGACATTCTGAGCAACAGATAACGGACCTAAACAACGCAGATCGCCAGAAATGGACTCAATATTTCTAAGATAAAAATTTGTGAACGTGGAAGGCTGAGACCAATATGCAGCCTTTATCAAATCGGTAATAGCAACACTCTTAGCATAAGCCCAAGATGTAGACAGTGCTCTTACTTCATGAGCCGAAATCTTAAGTACAGACTGCTGAGTTGAAGATAATTATTCATAAGCAGTATGGATAGTTAATTGAATCCACCTTGCAATAGAATGGACTGTAATGTCCTTTCTATTAGGCAGCAAAGACAGAAAGAAACGCTTACGTCCCTTTCTGATAAACTCAGATCTACGTTTGTAAATACGCATGGCTCTAACTGGACAAAGCAAAGGCCTATGACCGTCTGAAGACGGAGGAGCCTTAATAACAATAGGTTCAGGATATTTATTAGGAGCCTGATTCTTAGCCAAAAATCCAACATTAGTAGTCAAAGTAATAGTATTATCAACACTGCGATAGTGAGAATCATCAACCGATAGTGCATGAAGCTCACTAACTCTTCTGGCAGAAGAGAAGGCTAAGAGAAAAGCTGTCTTATAAGATAAGAATTTGAAGTCCACTGTATCAAGAGGCTCAAATGGCGCTTCTCTTAGCTTCAGAAGAACCCAAGCTAAATTCCACTTAGGAATTAACCTAAGGGTTCTAGATCTATTTATCGAAAAAAGTCTTTCACTAACTTAGATAAAGAGACATTAGATCCAATTTGTAAGCTATGATGATGAGCGTAGGTATCCGATACCATAGACCTATAACCCTTAATAGTTATTGACTGCAGTTTGATCTCGTCAAACAAGTAGACCAGAAAATTAGCAGTGTCTGGAATGGAGGGATCATAAATATCAATAGAATGATTCCTACATCACCGATAGAAAACCTTCCACTTAGCAGCATAATTTAGCAAAGAGGAGGTCCTCCTACAGTTAGAAATTGCGTCCACTGCTCATCCTGTAAAATACTTGCCGTGCAAGAAGGACCGCACAACGGAAATATGTGAAGGTTGAGACCTTGTGGGTTGTGATGCAGTGTGCATGATTTCCCCTGTGAAAGAAGGTCCTCCTGTGGAGGAAGCTTCCACGGAATGTCCCACAACAGACACCTGAGTAGATTTATCCATGGTCTCTGGGGTGACAGAGATGCTACCAACAGAATCTTGCAGTGAGATTGCTTGATTTTAAGCAATATCTGTTGAATCAACGGAGCTGGAGGATATGCGTATCCTATCATTCCGTCCCAAGAGATCGAGAAGGCATCTACCGCAAATGCTCGAGGATCTGGGCATGGCGACACATACGTCTGCAACTGATTGTTAAGATGCGTCACAAATAAGTCTATCACAGTACGATCCCATTGGTAGCAAATCTGATTGAAAACTCATTTGTTGAGAATCCATTCTGACGGCAACATGCGACCTTTCCAAGAAAGGGAGTCTTCTAGAACATTCAGACGACCCAAAATATGACAGACCGATAGGAGAACTTGATGCTCTAGGACAAACAGAAGGCTCCTTTCCGTTAAATTGAACAACGGAATGGAATGAGTGCCTCCCTGGTTCCGAATATACGCTACTACTGTCGAATTGTCCGACAGAATTTGAACATGCGAATTCTGAATAATGTTCACCAACTGACGTAGCGCAAGCCAAATTGACATCATCTCTTTGATGTTTATGTGCTTATTTAGGAACTGCGGATCCCAAAGACCCTGGCACCTCGAATCTGTTGGGCTCAAAGTTGCGCCCCAACCTGTTTGACTCGCATCCGTCATTATCGTAAAATTGTCTTTTCGAATCAAGTGAAACAAGAGATTCAGACTTGGGCAGATATTCAGTGGTTAACTCAGGGAGTACCACTGCAACTGCCGGATCCGATTGTTCGTTTTGAGCGAATGAGTCTTCACACTCCAATTCTGAGTAAAAAGTATCTGGAGTGGACGAGTGCGTAGCCGCCCCATCGGAATAAGATCCACAGCGCCTCCGTGCAAACCTGTCAGTCTCATGAATTCTCTCACTGTTACTACATCTGCGTCTCGAAGCTCATTCCCAGGTGGGTGAATGACTTGGACGGCACTAGATCCGACTTCTTTTCGTTTACTATGAAACCAAGACGTCGGAGCAATTGAAGCAGACTCTGAACATCGTTCTGAAGCATTAACTTGTTGCTGTACCTCTGAAGAATGTCGTCCAAGTAGGCCGACGTTACTACAGACGAATGAGCTTGGAAATGAATCATTACTGAGTTCATTATTCGAGTGAATGCCCAGGGCGCTAGATTCAGACCGAAGCCCATTGCTCGGAACTGATAAACAACTCCTAGGACAGCGAAGAAAAGATACTTTCCGGATGTACCATGACGTGAAAGTACGCATTTTTGAGATCTATGCTCGCAGCATAATCGTTCACTCGAATGCTCGCTCTGACCGATCGGATGGTCTCCATATAAAATTTCGGAGCCATGATCAGCTTGTTTATCCAGCTCAGATCTATGGCTGGACTAAACGAGCCGTCTGGTTTTGGAACCAGAAACAGGTGACTGTAGAAACCTGGAGATTCCTGGTTTTCTACGACCTCTATAGCGTTCTTGTCCAGAAGAGATTGAACTTCTGATAGAAGCGATTCTCTCTTCTGAACGTTTGACGGAAGCTGAGTCCAACATGGACTTTGAGTTAACAGAGGTTTTTCCTTGAAGGACAGTTTTAGACCTTCAGAAATCACCCCTTGCACCCATGGGTCGTCCGTAATTGACAACCAATTGGTTACGAATCTCGACAGCCTTCAGACGACTGGAATGCAATAGAGGTTTAGATCTTCACCTCCTGGCCATGCGAGGCTTGCGGGAGGAGAAACCACATCCTCCATGACCCACACCTTGTTCAGTCGACCTAGGGGCATCTGATCGGTTATCTCGGCCAGCATAACGGCCCCTACCTGAGTCGCTACTCTGACGGTCTCTGGAGTAAGACGTAGAGGCTTTCTTAGATACTCTATAGGAACTTCCCTTGGACGTATTCGCCCCCGAAGTGCCTGCCTTACTCCTCTCTGCTGAGTCCGACTTTTTTGAAGCGGATTTAAAAAGCAGAGAATCCGAAGCTTTCTTAGTAATCTGATCATAGATTATAGAAAGCTTTCCGTCGAAGAGAAGCTCTCCGGAGACCGGAGCGACTCAAAGAGAGTTTTTTACCTTACTATCCACTCTAGTGGATGCAGCCAGGGCAGCATCACATCTGACTAACTCCAGATTTGACACTGAAAGGGCGGAGTTATACGTCGAATATGCTATAGCCCTCGAAAGAACCCTTAAGGAAGTTTGAACATCCTGGAATTCTTTCCCTTCGAGACGTAATGATAATGCTCTGGTAAGGTGATCTGCGTAAGATAATGCATCTAAATTAATTCTATTAGACAAGATTGTCGTCTCCAGTATACTGGAGTTAATAGACATGGACGCCGGCAATGACAACTCCAAGTCTTCTGCCTGGTCATCCAAATGCAGAGGAACTCTCAGCATGCCCTGTCCTGCCGTTTCAAATTTATTTCTAATATTGATGAAAGGCAGCTGTATAGCATTAGGCGACAAGAAACCGGATTTGCCAGTCTTAGAGGCTGGCTTGAATATAGCGTCATTCAAAGTTCAAATGTCTGTGTGACATTACTGGACTGGGTCGGAAACTCAGGCGTAATGTCCCTATTCCGGCCGAAAAAGTCTGTGTCGAGTGACGCTATCAGTCTCTTATCCAGTAATGCAGCATTTTGGTCCGGAGGAACAACTTCTGGAAGGTGCTGCCGGATCAAATCTACGGCCAACTTATGTTGTTCGGAAAAGGAAAATTCCAGCTCCGTTGATTCCCTTTCACCATCCGACTGGACCACATGAGATTCTTGGTCGTCCCTTTCTGACTCTGCAGGGGAGCGAACCGACCCAGCTTCCACAGACAGTTCCTATTCTGAAAAAGTTTCTGATGGTTGCTGGGATGCTGCAATGAGTTGAGCTATCTGTGATAGCAAGTCCATCACGGAGGCCTGTGGAGCCACGGTCTTACGTGATTTAGCCGCTGGGAGCTCCTGGGACGTTAATTCCTGAATACTTTTTTATGCAAACGTCCCGACTGGTAAGGCCTCGTGTCCTTGGCTACCGGATGGTGTGACCTGATCGACGTGAAATCCCTGGTCGGTGAAGCAGGCTGTATATCAGAAGTCACGTAGCCAAGTTGCGGTCATGAGTGCTGCCGTGAGGATGATGAAGCCAATAGACTAGTCGCGCCGGACTGTCTATACGAAAGAGCGTCCCGAGGAGTGGACGTATGCTCCGACTGACCAACATTACGTACAACAACATCTGGTCCCAGATGTTGTTGTAAGAGAGAGGGGCCTCTCTCGCTCGCGGTCCGGGCAGACCTGGACGAGCTAGATGCCGGACTGACTGGCTTCCTCCGTTCCATCCTCGGATCCGTCGTCGCCGGGTGTGCACGATCCATGTTTATAGTGCTCGCAACACCCGATCTCCTTTCCTGGACCGCATTGGATGAACCCAAAATCACAACCATTTCGTGAATGATTGCTTCACCGGGCGAGCTAGCGGGCGACAATGCCATCGATCCTACTAGGGACCTCTTAGGCATTTGCCAACTTTCATTGAGCACTTTTGCCGCTAGCTCTTCATTTGTCTGTGACTACGGAGGCACACATCGTGAAGACATCACAGAAACAGCACCCTGTTCTTGTTCCTCTGAAAAAGAGACTGAAAAATTAGAGTGACCCTTTGGCGAGAGGACTGGCATGGAGCTCTCACCACTAACAATATACCGTGACACACGTCTCCAACGTTTGTCATCTCAATTGGCACACACTGAGCAAGAATTGGTGCGAGTACAGTGACTACAGCAAATACAATGAGCATGAGAATCCCAGGAAGACTTCCTCGATTTACAATTTGAACAATATTCTTTCATATTTAAAAAAATATTAAACAGCCATAGTACTCGCACTAACCCTTGAAAATACAAAGATTCATAATAAAAATATAATCCATTACAAAAATTTCGAAAAATAATTCAAAAGAAAAAATTTTAGAAAAAATTTTGACATGAGCCCAAGTTCCCAAAGGGAACGATGAGCCCAAATGGATCCCAAAAAAGCCTAAGGGTGGACAAAAATTTTAAAACATTTCTGAAATTAATGTTACACTTACAGACAATATCAATGTATCTGGCTATATAATGAACCTTACAGAAGACAAGGAATCACTGACAAAAGTAACCGTTGTCAACGTAAACAAAAGTCAATAAAAACTGGAAACAAGAATCCAGGCACTAAAAAACATGGCCCGAAATCAGTAACCAATTTAAAACACTATCCTATGTAAAACAGAATCTTCCAGAGAAGAAGCTGCAGTACATCAGATGGTAGTTGCATGGCCAAAACGTCCAAACACCCCTAGGGTGAGGATGTAACCATGGGGATAACAGAATAAACATTCTGTAATTATGCTAAAACTCCCAAGAAATTTCAATAAAAAAAATTTCAAAAATTATACCAAAAGCATGGGAGATTAGCAAGGGGGGTATCAAGGAAAGGGAGAGAGGAAACACTGAACAAACAGTGGAGATTTCATCGCAAGAATGAAAACATCAGGCCCATGCCCCGAAATTAGGGAACATGAAATAATTTTACATAAAAGTTAAAAAATTTATAGTAATTTATATATTTTTTATACTGTACCAATGACCCAGACTTAGCTGAATAGTAAAAAGGTTGGAGGGCCTAGGACATAAGGAAAATCCAATAGACTCAATTACCTATAACAGACCTATCCCCTTAGGGAGAAAAGGAGAGATAGTCTTACATGTATCTTTCTTATTTGTAACAAAAAAGAAAGACACAATACTATTCTGTAATTGAGCACAATAACATCAATGATCTCTATAAACATCTAGTATAACCCTTTATACTAATATTTTTTAAGGAAAGCCAACAAAAGCAGAAGTCAAGAGAAATGAGACTCTATATACTCATTTAAAAGTGTTCGAGGATTGTATATGAACGCTCAATAAATCACGTGATATATACAAATGCTTCACACCAATCAACACTTAAAAAATATTACACATATGAGTAAACATAGCCTTAACCCTAAAATCATCTCGGAACCGACACAGAATTACTAAGTCCAAGGGAGGTATTCCCTTGCTTCACACTATAAAGAAGGTGATCAGATACTCCAGAGCAAAGAGGGCAGCAGGACAGAGTCACTGCTGGAACCGAAAGCCTATACACACATAGTTGCCACTATTTAGTAGACGACCTTCAGAGTAACAAAATAGCGGACCTAAACAATGTAGATCTGCAGAAAAGGACTCAATATTCTCAGATACAAAATCGTGAAAATGGAGGGCTAACACTAATATGCAGCCCTCATTAAATCTGTAATAACCATATTAATAGCTTAAGCCCATGAAGTAGAAGAACTCTTACTTCATGAGCTTAAACTAAAACACAGACTGCTGAATAAAGAAATAATCATAAGCAGAACTGACTGTAGATTGAATCCATCTGACCATAGAATGGACCGAAATGTGGAGGAAGCTTCCACGGCATGTCCCACAACAGACGCCTGAGTAAACAGTCCACAGTCTTGTGGAGCTAGAGAAGCTACCAACAGAATTTGCATTGAAATAATTACACTAGAGCAAAATACGTTGAATCAACAACGCTGTAAGATACGCATATCTTATTATTCCGTCTAACAAGATCGATAGAGCGTTTATTGCAAACGCTCGAAGATCCAAACATAATGACACATACGTCTGCAACTAATTGTTGAGATGCGTCGCGAATAAGTCGATCATTGGCCGCTCACCATGGTAGCAATCTTATTGAAAACTCGTTTGTTGAAAGCCGATTCTGGCGGCAACAAACGGTCCCTCCGTGAAGGGAGTCCGCTAATACGTTCGGACAACCCGGAATATGACACACTGATAGGAGAACTTGATGTTCTAGTAGCAACCGAAAGATTCATTCCATTAACCCTTTACCCAACGCGACAATGTCACTTTTGACTCTCACTACGAACACGCCAGTCTCCAGTTTACCGACGTCAACGAACGCGACGTCATGAAAAAAACTAAATTCTCAAAACAGCCTACTGCAAATTTTCTTTTCAGGTTTCCACATCGTCAGATATCCATTAAATAAAATTTATGTGTGTCTCTGTGTTGTTCATTCTCTATGCCTTTATCCCAAACAATCAAAAAATGAAGAAACTTGAAAGAAAATGGGTTTATTATTATTGTTAGAGCGATTTATTCAGACGCCGAGCCTGTGAAATGGTAAGTACGAATTTGCCGGAAAATTCAAAATCGTTAAAGATGTCGGGTTTTCACAGAAAGCATGCAAAGAAAGTCATTAAATATACCTTTTCAGGCTAATATTTTCTATTTAGGTAAGTATGTGTAATTTTACCAAGTATAATCCTGTATGGAATTGGCATTCATTAAAAAATTAAGTCCAAATTATCATCAAAGCAGGTTAAAAAATGTGGAAAATTCGAGCCAGCCCTTTCGTTACTGCGGTCTGTTCATGGAAGGAATTTCAAGTCAAATCTCTTGCAAATTATACAGAAAGCAAAAATCAATCGAAATGTGATTTCTTTCCCTCGTTATAAATTAAAATATGGCACATGGTGGCAAATGATAATAAATAATGATAAAATCGGGAGTCCCATGGCAATCTGTCACATTCGGCATAGCCTAATCGGGTTTTTTTTGTTTGTTGTCTTTGTAGCCGGTTCGTAACATTCAATTCCTGGTGAAGTTAAAAATAAGTAACAATTTGAAGTCTTTCACATTTCTTCCCACTAATTCTATAATAAATTTTTTTATAAAAATCTACACTTGGAAATAAGTGAACTGTGAAAAGAATAAAAAAAACACAGAAATCTTCCAGCAATTTAATTGTCAGTCTCGCTGCCATTGTTAAAACTCAGATGTGCGCTGTTAGTAGGTCGACATCTACGGAATCCCGAACGACGCCATCTCATTTTCACGACAACGTTCAGATAGCATGGCACTGAACAGCAACGAAATTGGCCGCGTTTTCTTCTTTCCGGTTGATTTCAAATTGGCCAACAATCGAGTGATTGTGGAGGGAGTTTTATTTTTTTATTTTTTTGCTTATTTCAACGTAATATTTGATTAAGTCAAAACATTTATTGATTCATAAAATGCTGAGTTTGTTT